>JAJPUD010004396.1:138602-150424 GCA_023553655.1 Myrmecobius fasciatus | reverse complement strand
GGGGTGAAAATTTGTCTTATCCCTAATACCTCAATCCTGGGAAGAGTGATAGGGGTAAGAATCCACTTCCTGATAGTGCCATCCAGTACACTTGAGAGTATCAACCCTCTTTACCTTCCACCCCCCAACATAAAGTCTTGGGGTAGAGGTGAGAGCTCCTAGGACTGGGGTTGGGCTATAGCTGCTCAAGGCTTAGGACGGGGGCCCTTGGGTGAGGTTGTTTGGGACAGAAGGCTGAGCATGGAGGGGCTGGGATGCTACAGGAGCTGGCATTCTTAAGGGGATGGGAAGGATCCCAGACTAGGGTTAGGAGGTTTTCTGGCCTAGAACTGGGTTTGGGCTGGGACTGCTCACCCTGGTGAAGTTGTTTGGGCCACAAGGCCGTCCTCGGTAGCGACAGTCCAGCAGCATGTCATCCATGGTGTGACCAGCCCTGGCATAGAGTTCGGCCAGGTCATAAGTGGCACTGGGCATGAAGCCAGGGGGTGCCGGGGGCTGGCCCAGTTCTTTCAGATAGTCAGCGTGCTCCTTAGGCTCGAGGCCCAGGAGGGCAGGTCCGGCCCAATGCAGGTCATTGGGCGTAATTTGGGAACGTCGAAGTGGGTTGATGTTGCACAGGGTGACAGCCGGGAAGACGAGGTGGTGGCTCTCGTGCTCGTCCAGCACCGTCACATGGTGGAACTGCCCATAATACTCGACCCGCTCCGCCACTTGGTAGAGGAAGGCAGTCAGGGAGAGAAGCATTGCCCCGGCCCACAGCCCCCTGCGTAGGGTCAGGCCTCCGGGCCCAAAGACGTGGCTCAGGCCATGCAGGGTGCAGCTGCTGGCGAACCCACAGATGTCTGAGGTCGGCCTCCGGGCTTCCCCGTCCTCCTGTGGAGCAGGGAGAGGCTTCATGGCTCACCCTACCAGGAGAGGAGAAGGGGGAGAGGACAGAAAAGGACCAAAGGGAGGGAGGAGATGGGACAGAGAAAGGTCAGCCAGGGAGGGAGTTAGGAAGAAGGCGTCAGACCCGAAGGGCCCAGGGAGGGAGGCCTGGAGAAGGAGTGGGTCAGTGTGGGGAGGGCAGAAGGGTCAGTGGAGGGGACGGCGGAGAGTGGGGTGGAGGAGGAGGAGAAGGGGCTCAGCCCGGGACTCCATGAGGGGCGGCAAGGAGATCTGGAGCCTCCGGCCGGGGTCTGGAAGGGCTGGCGGCTCCCGGCCGGTGCTGATGCTGCTGATGTAAGAACCGAGCCGGCTGTGGGAGGGCCGGGGCACTCTGCAGGCCTGCTGGGGTGGGAGGTGCCCGCCGCAGAGGATTGGGTTTCAGCATCAAGGGGGGTGAGGGAGGCCCAGATAAGGGCAGCTTGGGGAAGGCAGGAAAGGTCCCTGGGGCCACAGACAGCCATTAGTGGGGCTCGGAGCGGGGAAAGCAAGAGGGGGGATAGCTGTTAGAGACCAGAGGCGCCAACAAGAAACCGCAGGAGGCCGGGCAGGGCGGTGTGAGGGAAACTCCAAGCCAGAGTGGAAGGGGGCAGATGAAGGCCTTTGGGAAAACTCCTGCCTTACGGTCAGCCACTCCCCAAATGGAGGGGAAACCCTGGGGCTACACGATGAGCCCCATCAGGAAAAAAGTCCCCTCTCCAACACTCCCTTCCCTGGTCATTTTTCTGTAGGCACCAGGAACACGGTTTCTATCACCAGGAGCAGAGCTGGATCCTGACCCGTTAGGAAGCAGCCGGAAATCTAGCATCCTCTCAACTCTCCCCACCATGGCCAAATCTGCCTAGCTGGTCTTCGTCCTTCCCTTCCTCTTGCTTTCTTATCCCTCATCCTTGAACCGAAGCCCCCTGTCTACCTCTTCCTGTTCCTCTGCCAATGTGAGACTCATGGGCACTAATATAAGTACAGTTAACGGTACACTTCAGAGAAACTACATCCAGGAAGACCATTAATGCTTGAATCCACAGGAATAGCTCCTCACAGTGGGAAGTTTTTGTGTCTTAGGAAGGTTGGGGATGGAGGAGAAGAGATTTAGGATAGAATAAGGAAGTCTTTGCCTCCTTCCAGATCATAATGTGGTCAGGGACATAAGTGGGTGCCTGGAGTAGAGGGCAGAAATTTGGGCAGCGGGGAGGGGAGTGGAACAAGGTCAGTTTACAAGGCAAAGTAAGGAAGGGAGCTGGGAAGGCTTGGGAATGGAGGCTTGTGATGATGTCAGGCACTTAACCAGCAAAAACTCATGCTGAAGTACAGGAGGCAGATTTAGTCGAGGGGTATTGGGTCCAGCACCAGGCCTGGGGGCCACGAGCACTCGAGTATGAGCTTACCCCCCCCATAGAATCTTGGCTTAATGGGACTCCTGCCAAGTGCCATATTTGCAGAAGAACTGTATTTGAATCCTTACTCTGCCGCCTGCTTCCTTGGTGATCTTGGCCCAATAACTTCTCCTTTTGGGCAGTTCCACTTATACTTTATGTGTAAAATGAGGTGGATGAGACCACCACTAATGCCTTCCTTAGAAGGACCCTTCTAGCTTGAAATTCTCTGATTTAAAGGTAGCTTGGTATAATGCAGATTATGTGGGATTCGGAGTCAGGAAAATCTGGGTTCAAACTCTGGCCCAGCTATTTATGTGACCTTATGTGAACAAGTCATTTAATTTTCTTGGCTTCAGTTTCCTTATCTGTAAAGTGGTTCTAGCTCTAAAATTTTTAATCATATAATCCTATACCAAACCTTCAGACAAAGTTGGGAAGAAAATATGGGGACATCAGGGCCCCTTCAGTCTGCTCTGGGTACTTGAGGAGTGGAAGGAAGATGAATGAGTGAGTGAATGAATTAAAACACACATACTTTAAAGCACTTTTTATGTGCATAATAGGGCAGGTAAGTGGTCCAATGGATACAGCATTGGGCTGGACTCAGGGAGATCTGGGTTCAAATATACTCTCAGAAATTTACCAGCTGTGTGACCCTGGGCAAATCACCCAATTCTGTCTGCCTCAGTTTCCTCATCTGTAAAATGAGCTGGAGAAGGAAATGGCAAAGCATTCCAGTATCTTTGCCAAGAAAACCTTAAATGGGGTAAAAAAGACTCTGACATGATTGAAAAGTGACTGAACAAATTAGCACAACAATAGCGATATACTCAGAAAAACAAGAAGCTTTCCAAGTACACCATCCATTAGGGGAAAACAACACACACGGGAGGTTTCAGCTGCAGGCCCAAAGGAAAGGCCCTGTGGTCCTTAGGGTGCATCAGCAAAGTATATGGCGATTCATCTTTAGTGTAATTTCCTTTGATAAAACCATATCCATTTCTAATATCCAGCCAAGGACTTTGGTGGTGAGGACTTTCTGAGCCTCCAGTAGCTGTGACTACTGAGGAGATAAGGGCTGCAGCATTGCAGATCAGTGAATTGCCTGGTCCCATCTCCACAAGGACTGATCCCCTGGATGGGGGATGATTTGGAGGGTCAGGATGGAAGCAGGGCAAGTGGTCTGAGTGGTGCTATTCTGTTGGCTTTTTTTTTTAATTAAAGCTTTTTATTTTCAAAACATTTGATAGATAATTTTTCAACATTAATCCTTGCAAAGCCGTGTGTTCCAAATTTCCCCTTCCTTCCCCCTCTCCCCTCCCCTAGATGACAAGTAATCCAATATATGTTAAACATGTTAAAATATATGTTAAATCCAATATATGTATACATATTTATACAATTATCTTGCTGCATAAGGAAAACCAGATCAAAAAAGGAAAAAATGCAAGCAAACCACAACAAAAAGAGTGAAAATGCTATGTTGTGATCCACACTCAGATCCCATAGTCTTTTCTCGGGGTACAGATGGCTCCTGAAAGTTCTCAATCCTTAGGACTTTTATACAAAAGTCCCATTTCTCCAAAATGTCTTCTCCAGTTGATAGCTTTCCCACTCCCCATTACACACACAATACTGACCCTCTAAGCACTGTTTAGAGCAGGACTGTCCCAACCAAGTCAGTGGGAATTGGATTTTGGGGGCAAGACTTTAGAAGTAGAGAAGGATCGTGGTTAGTGGAACGAGGGCAGGTTCTGTTGTGGGGAAGTGCAATAAATTTGCTTTTCCTTTCTAATGTCAAGTCTTGTGTCTACCTACATAAGGTTGGCAGCCTTGAGGAGTCAAGGCTAATTTACAATGATTTTCAAACCTACCACTAACAATTACTTGTGCAGGATTTTTTTCCTAAGGGACTTTCACTTTTATTATGGGACCATTTAATTTTTGCTTTGTAGCCCCAGTGCTTGACACTAATAGGTGCTTAATTAAGGCTTGACTGATTTTCATAACAATTTTGTGAGGAAGTTTTTGCTAACCCTATTTAACAGCTAGGAAAAAGCAAGGCTTAGAGACTTTCAATGATTTGACAAGAGCAAATTCGTGGCAGGGAAAAAGTTTTTTTCTATTGATTTATAATGGCTTCTCTAATGAAATGGAGTGACAAGCAAGACTTTGTAACAGATCCAACCTAATTAAACCTATTCCGCTCAACCCCACTGGAGGATGCAACAAGAGACCTAGAAGCAATCCAGTGTCAGAATACACTTCTATCTGCTGGAAAATGTCCAGTTCATAGCTCCTAGACTGAAAACCTCATTGCGGAAGCTGGAAATCTAGGAGCTGCTGACAGCTGCATTCTTGGAACTAGCACAATTACAATTAAGGAGACTGAAAGAGGGAGGAAGAAACTTAAAAAAAAAAAAAAAAAAGAGGTGATAAAAAGATAACTCTGGTCAATTTACTGAATAGGTTTCCCAGATTCCTAGACAGTTAAATCATAAAAGGGACCTTAAAGACTTTCTGGCCCAATGGTGAGGAAGCTAATGCTTAGAGGAAGTGACTTGCTGAGAAGCTATATGGATATGTTGGATGACCACAGGCAAATTTTGAGTTGAGACTAACAGTGCCTGCTTCAGATAAAATCATGTATGTAATTTTTTTTTGCAACCTTTATTATTATTGTCCAAAGTCACAATACTACTCAGGGCTAGACCTGCAGCTTTAAGAGCATTTGAATTCCTAGTCCAGTGCTCTTCCCTATACCATGTAATGTCTCATGTACCAATAAGACCACCAATAGGCCCAAGATGTTTGAAGGACACACCTTGGTCTCAAAAAGAACCAAAAAACTTGTGTAGCAGCCCAGTCCAAAGCCATTTCTGAATTCTATTCATGCACCATATGGCTCTGCACATCAGTGAGAAGATGAGAGGTCAAAAAAATTAAAGTTGGTAAGGCCGTTGGAATCACAGGAAAAATGAACCATGATCAAACTTTAATTTGCTCTGAAGTGAGCATGGGGTTGGCTGCTTGGCACCTTCTATCATGGGGCATTGCTTTGTAATGTCTCTTGCATCCATCCCTTCCTCTCCCTGCTGTTCCAGGTTCTTATTGCCTGAGTCCTGGCTGCAGCATCTCCTTAGCTTTAGACTAATCTAAAGCTTTTCTTAGTTTGTCACTGATTCTGTCAATCCCTGCTCAGCTGGCTGCACCCAGTACTCATCTCTGCATGGCTTTCGGACACTTCTGGTCCTTCCTACCCAATATTTGTCTCAAGTCCTTTCTAAAGATCTCTATGCCATGCTTGTACTTTTCCTGATGCTTGCTTTCCTCCTCCCCCTCAATGGGCACATCTTTATTTTCCCATTTTAAGTGGTAGGAATACAAAGGATTACATATTGTTGAGACAAGAATCATTTGTAGAAGCCTCCCATTTTAAAGAACACTAATGCTAAGGAAAGGGAAGTGACCAAATTGTAGTCGCCAGCATTGGACCAGCTCTCTCAAGGTCTGGGGAAGGGTCGATCAATAATTTTAGGAGCCCTTGGGATGGGGCCTGGCTGAGCATCTAGGAGGGCAGGAAGCTAAAGATATTTGGTTTGGGGGTGTGGCTCCCTGGCCTGAGGATCTATCCGGGGCCCAAGTCAGGCAGAAGCGGAACAATGAAGCAACCAGAACTCTCTGGGTTCTGTACAGAATTCTGCCTTAGTGTAGGACTTTTTTTCCTAGTAAGAAATGTCTCCTTTGAGAGGCAGCTAGGTGGAGAAGTGGATAGAGCACCAGCCCTGAAGTCAGGAGGGCCCCAGTTCAAATCTGACCTTAACACTTTCTAGCTGTGTGACCCTGGACAAGTCACTTAAGCTCAATTGCCTCAGTTAAAAAAAAAAAAAAAAAAGTCTTAGCTAAATCTTGCCCATTCTTCACTCTATTTTGTCCTGCCTTTATTATGATGCTTTGTACAATTACTCCCCTTTCCCAACTTGAAGTCACAATTTGGTACTTGTTCCTTATATATGAATCTTGTCTGTCCCCAAATTCTATTGAACTTTTATATCCCCCACACTACCTAGTATACTCACTGAATGTTGACTAGGTGATTTAGTGACTCAGACCTGATTTTTCAGAGATGCCCCAGCTTATCCTAGTTCCATTACCCTGACAAGACAGGATACTTGATGGATCTTTGGCTCTTACCATTGCTGACATTGCCTTGAGTGATATAGATGGCAACCTACCCACTCTCAATCTTCCATGGGCTGGAGGTCCACTTAGCATGCTAAATGTTCCTCTGGCTCTATTAATGGAACTAGCAGTGGGACACAAAAGTTGTCTATCTCTCATTCTTAATATACAACCAGTCCATCTTCCTTTTCAGTCAGCCACCTTTCTGATATCATCTGTACACTTTCTTGATAGTCTCTGATTGGTAAGGTGTTACAATTTACTCAAGCTCACTGGTTTCACGTTGAATAACCTCCAACTTAAAATTTCATTCCATGTATTGCTATCATGTTAAGAAAAAAAACTTTTTAATGGGCCTGTTTCAAGACTGTTGGGGGGGGGTATTATTAAAAACACTTTAGATTTTCCCAAAGATAGCCCAGTTTATTGTTCTTAATTGTAGGCCTAGCTTTTCATTCTTGCAGTGTGTTTAGGGGATCCTAATGAACAAGCTCAACGTTGTACATGCAATCTTGTAAAATCTTTTAATGAACTTACAATGAACTCTTTTTGAGTGATTATGAAGCTCAGTTAGAAGGCTCTGTATTTAGCTTTCCTGATTATTTTTCTTTTATTAAAAATTTCAGGTTATCTATGACATATATGTATGTGCATATATATATGTATATCTGTGTAAAAGACAAGACTACAGTATCTCAAGGGAACAGAATTAATTTTGAGTCAAAACCTAGAAAAGAGGTAGATTCTTCCTGGGAGAGGACCCGAGCCAAAGCACAAGGACAGGGTGATGCAACATAAAGGACATAACCACTTTAAAGGTTTCTTGCACGAATGGAGGATCATGGGGCCCAGTGAAAAAGCCATCACAAAAGGCTCCGCAGGTACAGTGTGCCCCCAGAGCAAATTTTTCAATAACAAAGGTCAGAAGTGGCTCAGTCACTTGAGGTTTGTCGAAGTGGCATCTCAGCCCAACCTTTGTAGATGTGTATGGCTAAAAGTATCACTACTTTCTAATCATGTCCACTTGGCTCACAGCCAGTTATATCATCTCCCAACATGGAAGATGACAGAGAGGTGCTTGGGGACCCCCAGCTCCTCCATGTCTCACAGCTGTGCAATCATCAGTAAAGGGCACCTGGGTGCCGAGAGGAGACTGAGAAGTGATGTGCTAGTCTCAGGACCATCCAGTAAACTCAATTCAGAATGAGAATTACAGATGTGTATGGGTTGAGAAAAGCAATGGTTAGCTTGCACCTCCTATCTCCTGCACAATTTATGCCCCCAGCCTTAATTCCTACTATTCCCATATGTAAAACCCTCCATTCTGTTTCCCTAATGCACCCTTCCCCTAGGCTGCAACACCTGGCCTCCTGCATCTAGAGTCTACCTCAATCATCCCACCTTCTTCCTTTGTACTTCCTCCAGGCCCAGAACATCCTTTCTCCCTCCTCTGAATCCCTATGGTGGCCACTCAAGACTGATGATATAGACCTTGTGCTGCTAGCTGTCCTTTTTGCCCCTCATCTTGCAGTCAGTCTCTTTATGGGAGGGCCTCTCTCTTTCTTTTGTAAGGGCCCAGAGTTAGCATACAGCTTCTGGTATTGAATAAATATCCAATAATTGGTGATGAAAGGGATCCTTGGTGGAAGGGAGATAAAAAGGGTTCTGCTTGGAGTAAAGGTGGTAGAGGGATCCTCCGGCACTTTCTAGATGCTGAGCATTTAGCTGAAAGTGACACTGGTTGAAAAGAGGGCACTGGCTTTGGGTCAGAACTGTTAAAGGGTGAAATGCATACGGGAGGTGGGGTGTTTCAAGGAAGGAAAAATGCTGCTTTTTAGGGGGCAATTGGTGTTAAATGACTTGCTTGGAATCAAGTGACTAGTAAATGTCTGAAGCCAAATTTGAAGTTGGGTCCTCCTGACGTCAGGATCAGTGCCCCTAGCTGTCCCCATACTGGTTTCAAATTACTAGAATGTGTGCTGGCCCTCAAGGCTTTCTGGGGCCCCTTCAGGAAACTTAGGATGGGACAGCGGAGGAAGTCCTGGGCTGGTACGGACAAAACTGCCCTCCACCTGTCAAGTGTTCTTTAATGGGGGGCATGAAAGGTAGTGACCAGAGGCAAATCAGGGAGAAATTACAGGGCTAGATCCCTTTTTACCCACAATATGGGCTGTGGATGAGGTAAAGGTGGGAGAAAGGACAGCCATTCCACCTCAGCACATTCTGGAAACTCCCCAAGACCTCGAGCACGGGCACTTGAGTTTAGAAGACCAGCAAGATACTCACTCACTGAAGTCACTGGGAATGGAGAAGAGGGGAACAAAGGGAAGCAGGCAGGCAGAACACAGAGGAGAGAAGGTGAGAAGAGGGAAGGCAGGGAAAAAGGGGCAGGTAGCGGGGTGCCATAATGACCCCATCTCATGCCAAGAGTACCCCTATGGTTCTGATGGGGGGAAAGGGAGGATGCCTGGCTAAGAAAAAGGAGGCTGGGCCCTAGCTCCTTTCCAACCCTCCAGCTGGCTCCAGCCCAGGATTTATTTTGAGTACAGCCATAACAGTAGCATCCTGTACTCCCTCCGCCCCTGCTGACAGTCTGCTTTTCCTATTACCCCCTTTCTGGGGTTTCGTCACCACTTTGAACTCCGCTCTGAGTTCTGGAACCTTGGGAGTGTTCAGGCTCCTGGGTCGGGTGGACCCCAAAAAGTCAATTTTCAGAACCTGGGGCTGTAGTTTTTAAAGCCTGGAGGTATTAAGGTCTGATTCCTGATGAGTTCTGCATACAGCCCCCCTCTCCTCATGAGCTCCATGTGGGTTCCAATCTGAAAGAAGCAGAAATACAGAGGTGTATACAACAGGTTATTGTGACCCCTAGGCCTGGGCTCTGGGGAAGTAGACTAGAAGCCACCCTCATCGCCTTCAAAGTCTGCTGACCTTTGGGGACTCAAGACAATGGGCTTTCTGCTTGGAAGTGGTTGGGAAGGCAAAACAAAAAGATCACCCAAAGCAAACACTGAGCACTTATAAAGATCCTGCAAGACTCCAAACTTAAAAAAGTCCAGTCTACCTGCACACACAACACTCTCCTCCTCCAACCTTTAGACCCAAGGTAACAGAGGAATTTTCAGGCACCACGTAGCTTTGGCCCAAAGTAGAAATTCCTTCAAAGTCCTTTAAATTCTGTTAATCTCTCTCTCTCTCTTTTAAAAAGTATTAATTCCAATGGCAGGAGGAGAAGGGATTGTCTCAGGGCCAGCTTCTGGCAGGGGATGGTCACTATTCCATTCCTGGCCCCAAGGATTTTGTGTCCTGACTTAACACTTTTGGACTCCAGGTGGTCTTGGTATTTCAGCTTTCCTAGACCTGGTGAGCTAGTGTGGAGAAAGTGAAAACATGATGGATTAACTTAATTTAAACTCTAGGATAAAGTACTTCATTATTTCCAGGCCTGTTTTGTCACCTGTAAGATCTGGGGAGCAGAGTGTGACAATCTCTTGCCAGCTCTGATCCTATGACGTCTGCCTCTATGGTTATTCAGATTGAGCATCCCATTATCTGTTTGCCTCGACACCTTGCATTTACAGATATTGAAAACTTCCTCCTCAGGGGCAGCTAGGTGGCGCAATAGATAGAGCACAAGCCCTCAAATCAGGAGGACCTGAGTTCAAATCTGTCTCAGACACTTAACATTCCCTAGCTGTGTGACCCTGGGCAAGTCACTTAACCTCAATTGCTTCAGCAAAAAACAAAAAACAAACAAACCAAAAAACCCCCTCTTCTTTATCTATTATCTCCTCAGTCTTAAAGCCATCTCTGAGAAACAGAGAGGTTTGAAATGACTTATAGATAGTAGCCATCTTGTGGGACATAATGGCTCTATCTGGGGATTAGGGCAGATTATTATAATTAAAAGGTCTTTCAGCTAGTTAGAAATAGAACTAAGACTAGAGATCTGAGCTCCCGATTCCCACTGCAGTCTTCCTCTCACTGTACCACACCACAATGGCAATCTCAAGGCCCTTATCTGCACTCTTGCCTCCCCACTGCCAACTACTGGAGGCGTAGCTCTAGCTTTCCAGCTTTGGTTCTCCTGGGCCGGGGCCAAGCTGGAGCCTCCGTTGCCTTCCCTACAATTCTGTCCTTCCCTCCATCCTTCCCAAACCAGCTTGCAGCTGACCTCCTTGATACAGCCTTTAGACATCACGACGATCTGGTGGGCTGCCCGGACTGTGCTGAGGCGGTGGGCAATGACCAGCACGGTGCGGCCGGAGCTGGCTCGGTCCAGGGCCTCCTGAACAACTCGCTCCGACTCCCCATCCAGTGCACTCGTGGCCTCATCCAGGATCAGCACTTTGGGCTGTTTGATGAGAGCCCGGGCAATGGCCAAACGCTGCTTCTGGCCTCCTGAGAGGGTTACGCCTCGCTCGCCTGTGAGAGGGGAGGGAGGAGAGAAGAAAGGTCCAAAACATCAAAGGTTGTAGCCTGTAACTGAACCCCGACCAAGGGCTCCATCATCCCTCCCTTGGGCTCTCTTCCCAATCAGAATGTCTTCCTGCTCTGTAGCTAGCTCCCATAGCTGCCAGCCCAAGGTGGAGCACTCTGCCATGTGGTGGTATGAGCCTTCTGATGATCTAATTCCAAAGAACTGTTTTGGTTCCAGACCGGCTTGTGTTTCAGTTTTTATTCAGTTTTGAAATGTTCTGCTCTTTGCTTGGTCTTTAGAGACATTAACAACAACAAAAAATTAATATCACATAACAAAGAGATGTGCATACTCAGACATGTATGTGTGTGAACACACGCACAGGGACATGCTAGTACCGATGGCAAGAACAGTTTTACAGCGGCTGCAAGAAGACATTGAACTGGGTTATGTCATTACTGGGCATGTGCACCAAGAAGGTCAATGACAGAAGGAAAGCCAAAATATCCTATAGCAACATTTTTTGGTAAGAAAGTTTCCCAGTAATTAGGGAATGGCTGAACAAATAGAACAATGTAACTTAATGGTGAGAAAAAAAGAATATGAGGAACTAGAGAAACACAAAAGGGCCTGTAGGAACCGATGCAGGGACAGGAAGTTAATGAGAAAAACAATATGTACATTGATTGCAATAACATAAATGAAAAATAAGCTGAAAGGGGAGGACTTTTAATGACTAGTCTTGGCCCTGAAGAAGGGAGCAGGAATCCCATCTCACTCCTCCTGAGAGCTGTGTAGTTTTACTCTGTCAGGCATGGACCCTGGATTGGCTGGTTGCTTTTTTTCTGGGCATACTGGCTATATGTGTGTGTGTGTGTGTGTGTGTGTGTGTGTGTGTGTGTGTGTGTGTGTGTGTGTGT
>JAJPUD010004396.1:70451-138592 GCA_023553655.1 Myrmecobius fasciatus | reverse complement strand
TGTGTGTGTGTGTGTGTGTGTGTGTGTGTGTGTGTGTGTGTGTGTGTAAAAGATGTTGTGTATGCAGGGGGAGGGAAGAAACATCCAGAAATGGCTCTAATGCAAAAACAATATCAATAAAAAAATTAAAAAAAAATATAGTAGAGGTAAGCATAAGAAACAGTCCCATGATTCCATTGAGTTAAAGAGCTCCCAGTGAAGAACTGGCAGAACAACTGCCAATGCAAGTCAGCACCTGCTCTGTATCTTCTATCCTTGGAGCTGTCTAGAGCACTGAGAGGATAGGTAATTGGGCCGCAGTTAGTGTGTGAGGTGAGATTGAATGCCAGGTTTTTCTGGCCCCAAAGCCAGCTCTTTATCCACCTTTTCTCCATCCATCAGAAACAAAAACAAAGTTAAGTAGCATTTATGCAGCAGGTTAAGTTTGTAAAATACTTTACAGGGGCAGCTAGGTGGCGCAGTGGATAGAGCACCAGCCCTGAAGTCAGGAGGACCTGAGTTCAAATCTGGTCTCAGACACGTAACAGCTGTGTGACCCTGGGCAAGTCACTTCACCCCAATTGCCTCAGCAAAAAAGCAAAAAAAAAAAAAAAAAAAGTAAAATACTTTACAAAGATTGGCTCATTTGAACCTTGTAACAATTCTAACATAATAGGCATTAAGCCCAGTGGTCAGGTAGTCCCCCAGCTGGTGAGCTTCAGCAGTGAGCCTCAAACCCTGGACCTCCTGAGTGTGAACCTGCTGCAGCACTGACAATCCTCCCTCATGACAGCAGAAGTCAAGGATGAACTGACTCCTCAGGCAAAACTGAAAGAAATAAGCTTGAGCCCCACAGATGAGCACAAAGAGACCTTGTTAAGCATGGGCTGGGATGTACTGACTTGAAGCTATGTTGGTTCCCCCAACCTTGGGGGATTAGGGGAAGGAGGAAGTAAGTTCCTGAAATTTTCCACTTGTTCCATCAGTAAGCAAGCAATCCTCCCCTCTAGGTAAACAGACCCCAAAAAACCCAAAAAAAACCGAAGTAGAGGAAGACAAAGAAGGTTCTGAGGACTTCTGCAACAACGTACATTAGATTAGAACTAAAAAAAAATGACTGAAAGAAATGAGGTTACTGAGCTTGAAGTCCAGAAGACTGAAAGATCAAAGGTAGTTTGGGAATACAACTGGAACCACCACATGAATTTAAATGGGACCTTTATCCCACCTGAAGACAAGGCCACAGAGCTTAACAAAAATTCAAAGGGACTGAGAAAAGACTTTGGGAAAGGTGCCCTGGTGCACTGAGAGCAACAAGAGCCACTCTAGGGATGGTGGAAGACTTGAAGTGTTTCCCTCTACTTCCATCTGAAAGAATTTGACCACTCAACTTATACAATATTTACCTTTTCTTTTTTTTTTTAAATGCAGTCCTATGGCAAAGCTTGGGATTCATTTGGCCCCCTTGATCATATTTCCTAATAGAGCAACTCATAGGTCAGTTGCCATCCAAGTGGTAGAATTAAGATTTTCCTCTTCAGATGTTCTCCTCTTCCCTTGGCCATTCAAATCTCTTCACATGGTTTTGGGACTGGCATTGGGACCCCGAGATAGGGGGGTGTCTGGGTCCAAGCATGGAAGCTGGGGAGGAGGATAAGATCTCACTTACCCAGAACAGTATCATAACCCTCGGGGAAACTGCAAATGAAATCATGGGCATTAGCCTCCTGGGCAGCTGCATAGACTTCTTCATCAGAGGCATCCAGCTTTCCTAGGCGGATGTTCTCCATGATTGTTGTGCCAAAAAGGACAGGTTCCTAGAGGATGAAGGATCAGTGAGTTTACCACCCACCATCCCTCCTTCCTCAAGACTCACCCAACCCTGTCTTTCTAAGTTCCTCAACCCCCAAGAGTTTTCCTAGAATTGTTGAGGTTGTTATAGCCAGTAAAGGGAACATATTTGGCTAAGAGAGGATACAGGAAACGCTGAGCTAGCAATTCTGGGGAAGAAAGAGGATGGTTAGTGTCAGAATTGTAAAGGTCTGGAGGTGGAAAAGGAAGGGTTTTGGAAAATGATGGGATAGAGGAATGGCTTATAATGGGATTCTGAGCGGGACCAATGTGAAGGGTGTAATGGGGACTGAGCAAGGCGCCCCAGCCTTGCAAACTTCAAATGAGTGATTCTTTCTGCCTGTATGGGCTCTCTGGGGCCCCTGACTCATGGGCTGGCAGGCAGCTCTTCATCAGAGAATCATGTACAAGATACCAGGACGAGAGAATTCTATGCCCTGATTCTAGCAGTTTAAACCCAAACCAGTGCCTTGTGGACATGAGCAGGAGGGAGACTTTGGGAACGTGGCTAAGATCTTGAATGGCCAGTCAATAGTAAATCTAGGCTAAAAGCCTGGAACAGAGGCAAGTCCCAGATGCAGAAATTCCCTCTCCCAATGCAGGTTGGCAGCTCCTCTGTGACTTATCATCCTAGAGAATTGCCTAAATGATGGTGTCAAACACCTGGGCTACCCAAAGCCCCCAGTGCCACTGTCCAAACCAGATTAAGATATAATTGGGAAATAGTCAACAAAAGAAATGCAACACAGATTTATGACTATGTGGTTTTCTAAGCCAATATGTGGCTTGCAAGGATCCTTATATCTGCTTTAGTGGCCCTTATTTGTAACTGAATTGGCACCATTGGTCTAGAGCACTGAGAGGTTAAGTGGTTTGCCCAGAATCACACAACTTATATGTTGGGGCAGGCCTAGGGTGAAATACAATTCACAGTTATAATACAGCTTTTCCAAAACCCCTGTCCAGAACAGGCAATTTTGTGATATAATTCCAAGGGGTCCAGAAAGCCTTCCTTTCTTCCAAAATACTTGTTCCCCACAGACTGAATGAGATGAAACTTTTCATTCTACGAATGAGAGAGAAGACTGAACATATCTTCATGGTTCAGAAAGAGAGAGAACACAGGGGCTTCATTTGCTTTAAGGGCTAAGTGACTGAACCTGAGGTTTCCCTGAGAACATTTAGGCAACATCACCTACATTCAGGAATGGGGGGAGGGCAAAAAGATTGCAGAAGGAAGAGAGGAGCCAAACCAAGATTCTGCTCTCTGGGGAGCGGCCAGTCTTGCTGTTGGGGCCACAGCTGAGCACTACTTGCTTCCACCCTCCCAGGTTCCTTACTCTCAGCCTTACTGGGTATCCTCCCTTTCACCTGGCTTATGAAGCCAATGACTTGACCTCGGAGCCAAGAGGGGTCCAGGTCTCGAAGATCCTGCCCATCCAAGCACACTGTTCCTTCGGTGGGGTCATAGAACCGTTCAAGCAGTGAAGCCACTGTAGACTTTCCTGGGGAGAGAGAGGTGTCAGGAAAGAGACCGGGACTTCAGACGGCCCTTCTTGGAAAGAGAGCCTTTGAGGAGAAAAGTCCTGGATCGGAAGCTGCAGCCCCGTGTCTCAGGAGGAGGATGTGGGACACAGCATTCTGCCCCTGGAGAAGTTTCAGGATGGCATGGAGGCAAGGATCTACTCACCTCCCCCAGACTGTCCCACCAGGGCCACTATCTTTCCAGGAGGCAATCTCAGATTGAAGTTCTTGAGTACTGGGAAACCTGGCCGGCTGGGATAGCTAAAAGAAGGGCATGTGGGTGAAAAGTGTAAGATAGGCAGGGACTTAAGAACTGCTTTGAAAACCCTCATCAGTTTCCATCAGCAATGGAAACAAGATTTCTCTCTTCTTCCAGCACCTCCCTCTATTCAAGGGGGTTAAAGGGATGCAGAAAATAATCTCTTCTACCAAAAAATCATGGTGAAGAATTGAACCCCTCACTCCCCAGTCAAAGGCCCTTCTAAGAGAAGCTCTGCATGGAAAAGACCTCACCCGTTGACCATTTCCCCATCCCTGGCCACAAGGGTCCCCTGTGCTGACCTGAAGCAGACATTGTGAAAACTGATAGCGCCCTGGAGCTCAGTCTGTGGGATGCAGTGGCCCCCTTGCAGTGGAATGTGTGGGGTCAGAGACATGTATTCAAAGACCCGGGCCCCAGCGCTAAGCCCTCGAACCACCTATGGAAGAGAGTAGGAGATGGGGGAAGGCAGGGGCCACCAAACTTGGGACCCATGATTCCCACCACACCTGGCAGTGGCAGGGAGGAGGATTATGGGGGTTATGGGGCAAGGTACAGTTGAGGGGAGGGGCCCCAACAGTTAGGCCTCAGTGTAAGCCCAGAACTTGTACCACTGATGGAGAAAGGGAGCCCTGAGATTTCATGGAAGAGAATGTGCAAGAGCGGGCATGCAAAGTGAAAGCTGGGCAGAAAAAAGAGGCAAGGGATCCACATGACTTCTATGCCTCTGGGGGGAGGGGAAGGGAATCTACAAGATTAGTTAACATAAGTCTTCCTTACTTTTCCCTTCCCCTAGCAGACCACAGCCAGTCCCCCGCCCCCCAAATGCCAGAACTTTGTGGAAATAATCCAAGCTTCTAGCATTCAATGATAACCTCACACCTGAAGACCTCCATGACCCCACTTCAACTCACCTGACCAAACAGAACAGAGAGGTTGGCCATGGATCTGAAGGGAGAGAAAGGGAAACAGAATGGTTGTGAGGTGGGACATGTATACATCTATGTGCCACTGTCCTAAATACTTTACAATTAGTATCCCATTTGATCCTTACAACAATCCTAGGAAGTCGATGCTCTTATTATCCCCATTTTACAGATGAGGAAATTGAGGCAAACCGAGGTCTAATGCTTTACCCATGGTCTCACAAGTAGTGAGTTTCTGAGGCCATATTTGAAGCTGGGTCTTCATAACTCTAAGCTCAGTGCTCTCTCCCTTGTACCACCTAGCTGTCTCATAAAGAGTCAAGGCACAGGACAAGAGGGTAAACACCAGAGAAATTCAGCTGCTGCCTGGATTTCAGAGAGGAAGGGTTAAAAACTGAAAAGAAAATAATTGTAAAAAAAGGCAAAAGATTGTAAGAAAGGAAAAGGAATAGGTATTAGGATGCTCTCCAAATAGGCCCCGGTGATTTTGTTCTGTCCTGGGTTCTGCCTACTATTGTGTGCTTCTTTCCATATCACCTGGGCACTGAAAAGTTAGCACATAAGATTGTAAGCTAGAAGCTATATATCAGGAGGAAAGAGGAAATGGGGAGGAATTGAATAAAACTGACCCAATAGATGGGTGGGGATATTAAGGAGCTGGAGTAGGAGGTTGACTTGGCTATGTGGGTGGAAGGTGGTAAACAGTTAGTCATAAATCAGTAGTCACTCTGGACAAGAATACGTGTGTTCCTATTCATGAAGAATGACAGCTCCAAATTTCCAAGAGAAGGCCTGGCTTCATTACTGGCAGCTAGATAGGGGATTCTTCCATGGGAGGGGAAAGCTGACAACTGGTTCTGAGGATAGGCTAGATAGACAATTTGCCCATGTTTCATGGTCATGGGAAGAGAACAGCTTCTTGAATAAATGAGGATTGGGGGTTGGGGGAATGAGAGAGAAGATTCAGCACAAAAAAGACTGTCTTCCAGACTATTAGTAAACTGTTAGGGACTTGGCTAAGGTTCAGGGCTCCTGTCTCCTCAGCATCTCAATGAATGAGTTTGCTTCTCTAACAAGCTAAATGATAGACATAAGAAAGGAAATATTCCACAGCTGCCCAGCAGGGGGAGTAAGCTTCCTGCTGATCATCTTGCCTCTGGACTCAGAAGGCTCTGGAGAGGGAAAGTGAGGCAGGTGGCCTTGTCCAGTCCTCCCTCCAATCCAATTCAGTCACATGTCACGGCATCCTCTCCCTGATGTCATGGTCCTCTTCAAGAATGAAGGATAAACAACAAGCCCAAATACAAAGCCTCAGTGCATCTTTTTAGAAGGTGGAATTAAAAGAAAACTCCCTAGTCCCACTCCTCCAGCCAAGACCCCAGTTCTGTTTTCCCCTTACCAGGCCTCTATAAGCCTTTCTATGGTTCCACCCTCCCCTCCCTGTACCAGTCTACTTAGGATATGGGTATTTCAGGTGGTGGGAGGGCAGGTGGCCCTCCTCCACCACTAAACTCTCACCTGCTTTCAAAGTCTGTTTCCTAGGACCCCCTTCTGTTCTGTCTGGAGTGTTTAAATGACAAGAAGGAGAGCTTGAGTATAGAAAAAGTAACCTGTGCTAGGACCACAGTTCTGTCCAAGATATCCAAGTACATGGAGATCAGAAATAAAGCAGGTGGAAAGAAACCAAGGGAGAACTCTAGAAGTCACTAGTGTCTAGAGAGTGGAAGAATAAGTCAGTTCTGGAAATATGAGTCAATTTACTGCATCCATCCATCTAATGCTTTTTCACTGTTCTTAGCCTTGGAATAAGACCAAAGTATGTGAGGAAAAGAAAGGAGATGTGTGTGAGGGGGAGAGGATGAAGGGGTAGGGGTAGGGGTGTGTAGGTGTGTGTGTGTATGGTGTGTGAAGGAGTAGAGATGTGAACTGAGGCTGTAGTGAATGAGGGAAATACAAACAGGTTGAGTTGGGGAGATATTCCTCAGGGGAGAAAACAAATCTTTTGAATGCATGTTTTTGGTAGGTTTCATTTTAAGGGAGATAATGAAGAGAACAGAGTTTATCTGGATGGGGATGATCAGGATCAGTCTAGAAACCAAGTCATACAAAGACAAAGGAACTGATTATTTCCTGGAGAAAAGACAACCTGAGGGAGACACAAGTGGTGGCTTTATATGGTTGAAGAATGGTTACAAAAAAGGAAAATGATCTTGTTCTGTGTTATTCTGGGTGGCAGAGTTGTGGAATCATTGAGTAGACATCAGAAGGAGTTGGTCTTGGAATCAATGTGAGGAAGAGCTGTCCAACAATAAAAGAGATCACCTAGAATGCAGCAATCTTTCCAGCCCAACAGAGGTTGTTTCTGGCCCTGAATGAGAAGCCAGATTAGAAGGTTGGGCTTTATGATTCTGCCTGGATGGGGCCCATGGGGGAGCTCTTTTGGGATAAACTTGGGCTGCTCAGCTGAAAAAGAGTACATGACACTAACATAATAAACAACAAGACCCAGCTGGCTCTAAAAGGCCCACTGTGTGCAATGGATGTGTGCACACCTGTGTGCTGACAAAACAGCAGAGGCTCTGTGCATCCATTTCCTCAAGGTTTGGGTGGTGGTGGGCCCAAATACCCAGCTCAACAGCCGACCCTCACTCACCTCTGCACAGTCTGGGATGCCACCAGGAAAGACATGAGGTCCCCACCTGACAGCTCTTGTCCCGCCACCAGGGAGCCTCCTATGAACAGCGTGCCTAGAACCATGCCTGCATGGGGAAAATGGGGTGAGAGGTCAGCAGGGTGTGGGGACAGAGAGAGAAGCAGTACTGGACCGGGGAGGTCTGGGCTCTGCTCCTAATGTGGGGCAAGTGGCCCTTCTTGACCGGATCTCGGTTCCCTTATCTGCCACACAAGGAACATCTGAAGTTCTGAACCAGTGAGTAAAGAGACTGTCTCTGACGGTTCTGGGACCACCCCTACGCCCACTTCTGCCCTTAAGGCGTCACTCACAGTTGAGTGCGATGTTGGAGAGCCCCTGGAAGATGGCGATGCCTCTGCCCAGTTTCTCCGCCATCTGGCACGACTTCTCCAGCTCCGCTCCATAATGCCTGCCATGGGGGCCAAATGCCAGGCGTTGAGGGAAAAGCCAGGGTGCAGGGAGCTGCCCACCCCCGCCTGCCCTGGCCCCTCTCCAGGACTCACTGCTCCTCCTGTGGCTCCATGGCGAAGGCTCTCACGGTCCGCACGTTCCCCAGGGCCTCATCCGCCACACTTGTGGCCTTAGAGATCTGCAGGGGACCCAGGAATGTACAAATGGGGGGGGGGAGGGGAGGGTGCCTCATATTTCAAGTGGGTTAGTGGGGAGGTCAAAGGTAAAGGATGCTGGGGAGGAATGGGAGTCAGGGTCAGGGAGAGCGAGGGTGGCGCTCATACCTGCTCCTGAGCCTGTCGAGAGAGCTTGCGGAGGAGGGAGCCCAGCAGGGAACCTGCCCCAACCAGGACAGGCGTGACCATCAACAATATAACTGTGAGACGTGGGGAGAGCACGCTCAGGGACACCAGGCAGCCAGCTATCTGGGTACAGCTGCGGAGGCCCTGGAAGGAAAGGCGAGAGCGACCGGAATCAGTACCGCTGGCCAAGTCTATCAGGTCAAAGGTTGGCTGGTCCCCTGAGCTGATGAGAACGCTGCTCCGAGGCCGTGGCCACAAGTTCCTGTGATGGCCAATTAGTTAGCGTCTCCAGTGTACAGCCGTAAGCTGCACCTTAAATTCTCTGCTGACTGTCCTGTAATCACTTGCCAATGGGCAGAAGAACTTGTTGATGGATACACCAGAATACAGATAAAGTATGAAAACCAGCCCCACAAATGGGAAAATGACTCCTTGGGGTTTGGCCAAATCAACATCCCACTCGTTTCCCAGCCCACACATCCGCATGTCCCTCTCCAAGGTGCTAGCCACCATGGCAGGATGCATCCCCGCTACAGAGCAGCGGGCAGCTGCCCTTGGGGACAGCTATGTCTAAGAATGACAGAGCTAGGAATTAGGAGCCTCCTTGACATGCTAGGTCTATAGAATGCAGAGGGTAGGATAACCAGCAGAAATTCTTGCTGCAGAAGAGCAGAGATGAGGAAGTTCTCATCTGTTCCACCAGGTACATTTCAGAAGCAGTGAGGAGGAGAGCGTCCATATCCCTCAGACTGTCCTTATTTCTGGCCTCTCCCCTTCCCTTCCCCCAGGTGACCTGTGATTTTACCAGTTCTAGCCTTAGGCTCACCCCTAGATCTGCCTAGAGTCTCCCTAAAAAGGGCAATCAGGAGCCCCCTGACCTGGGAGATGACAAGTTTGAAGGACGACTTGAATTCTTGCACATCAGCTGTTAGTCGAGTCACCAGCTGCCCAGTCTTTTTGATGTCAAAGAAGCCAATGTCCTGTCTGGAGGAAGGAGGGTGGGTCACCCAGATGAAAACATCCCACACTAATGTCCCAAAAGCATGGAACCCTGGGGCCTGGGCTCCATCATCAGCAGGGTACTCGGGCTCTCTTTTAAGGGACTGATGAGGGACACCAGTACCAGGGTTAGAAGGGGGATAGATGAACAGATCCTAGAGCAGGAAAGTCTTCAAGAGATCTCCTAGCTTGGTTGCTCCATCTCAGAGAGGTAAAGTTTTCATTTTAGACATGAGGCAACTGAAGCAAAGGGAAAGATTAAATGATTTAATCAAGACCATGTAGCTAATAATACAGGCCAGAGTCAGAATTACAGCCCTGCTCTACTGGATCTTAGTATGTTTGTCTTTCCAGATCATGATACCTCTTGTATCTATAGTCTGGAGGAAATGCTTCTTTGGGCCAGAAATGTGAATATCAGAGCCTGGGAGAGGAAGAAAAGGCTTCATTCCCAAGACTCAATTTGACAGGGATCTCTGGAGGTCTATTTATTGTAAAGTGGATATAGGAGTATCAGAATCACAGCTTCTATATCACCTCTCCCCCTAACCCCACCTCTACCATCACTAACTGTGCCCTTGACTATCTCTTAAAGTCTATTCTCTTTATTCTCCGAGTGTCCTTAGGGAAGCAGACCTTTTCTCTCTTCCCAGGCCTGCTCTTCCGCCCCAGCCCACAACCACCCTTCCTTCCACCCAGCTTTACCGAAGTAGGCAGCCAAACAGTTCTTGCCGAATATCTTTGGCTATGCGTTCCCCAAGTCTTGATAACAGTACCAGGTACCCAAAGGTCAGCACTCCCTAAGGAGAGTAATAAAAGAGATCCACAGAGTTCCACTGAGGCTTCCCTAACTGATTCTAGATTCCTCTCCATTCCCAACCCTACAAAAATGTCAGGGCTTGAATTCCTATTTAAGGCAGTATACTATAAAACTGATGATTATAAATATTCCTCAGACTCTTCCCCATAAAGACTTCCTACTATTAATACCTGGACAGCATAGAGGGCGAGCAGATGAAGTCCAAGGCCTCGGGCCTCCATCATGAAGTTCCCAAAATGATCTTGGGTGTATTTCCCCACAATCTCCACAAGCTGGCCCAGGAGCAGGGGGATTTGCACATTCACCAAGGCAGATCCCAGTGCTAGCTGAGGTTAGGGAAGGGGAAAAGGAGGAGTTAGAAAAGGGGAATCTATGCTTTGATGTACCTAACAATGATTGGTTAACCCTGTGGCACCACTAGGTGGCTTCTGAGTATCCCTAACACTTCATCCTGCTCCATGCATAGCCCTTGCTCCCATTATTTTTATGGGAATCATACATACTAGACATTCTTTTTGAAAAGACCCTATAAGGTTTTTAGCACTCCTTCTCCAACTAACAGAAGTCCAGTCTCCCTGGACGAGACTCCCTACTCTCTCTCTTCCCTTTCCATTCCCTCAAAATGGGCTCATTCCTACCATTCTCCCTGAACCTCTTATGGAGTAATAGTGGTGGGATGTAATAGACATATATCTTCTCTCTGAGCCACCCCCCCCCCCCTTCACATCATATCCCTGTCTCTGGCCAAGATGGAAGAATGTGGGGGATGGGGGGATAACCTCACCACAATGGCTGCCCCTAGGGCCAGCAGGTGGTGTCGAAGAAAGCACCAGAAGATAGACCAGTTGAAGCAGGGCTCCTCTGATTGGGGCTTGGATTCCACAAGGGACAGCTGCTCCACCTCACACCGCCCCACAAGATAGAAGTGGCAGCCCTTGCTCCATATCATAGGACCCAAGAGTAGCCCCCCAACCCAGAGAGAGGATCCTTGACGGCTAGCTGGGCGGCTTCTGGGTAGGCACAGCCTGAGCCGGGCCAGAGCCTGCAGAATGTAGGAGCCAGTACGACTCTCCAAATGCCTGTGAGGAGAAAGTGGTCTTAAATTAGTCAATTTATTAGGAGTACAGATTCAGTCCCTGCTGTGTCCCCAGCCCTGTGCTTGGCACCAGGACTAGTTGGCACTTTTGTGAGGATGAAAGAAGAGAAAGAGAAAATATGGCTCCTCCATCAGGAAGCATGAGAGATAATCCCAACTGATGATAAAACACACACATATGAACACAAGAAAAGAATTTCAAGAGAGCCAATCATGTTCTCTTGTGTTCTCTCCCAATCCACTGCTCTTTCTGAGCATGTGGATGACTATGTCGCCTTCAGCCTTTGAGCCCCTCATAATTTTAGAAGCAGGATCTTAGAACTCGAAGTCACCTGGGTCACAAAGTCCAATAGCATCGCAACTAAAGAAACTGAGGCCCAGGGAGGTTGGGTGAGCTACATAACAGTGTACAGTGAGAGTTAGTGACAGAACCTGGCTAACACTTTTCCCATTCTCCTATGCCATTTCTCCCCATCCCTCTGGGCACTGAAAAGACAGCACAAAGAGGAAAAGGAAAAGACATATTTCCTTTCTATTTTGTGGAAGAAGGAAAAAAAACCCCTGAATTTAGAAAGTTGCATATTGTGGAAATGGCCCTCAACTAAAACCTCAAGATTTGGCTTCTTGTTTCAGCTTTGTCATTCCACTTAACGTGATACAAATATCAAGTCACTGACCTTTGTGTCTTCCATTTTCTCATTAGTCAAATGGGGATAATAAGAATAATACCAGCCCAACTATCTCACATTTTCTTTGGGAAGCTCAGAGATAATACATTTGAGAGTACCTTGGAAAAGCATCAAACACTATCACACGTGAAGTACTGAATTATTGTCATAGACGCATCCCACACAGCCTAGAGAGGCTGGACTCCATTCTTCCTTGCCAGTCTACAGGCAAACTTGTCTTTCACCTAGAGCAGACTGACTGTGCCCATTTTGAGGATTTCATCCCTTATACTGTACTTGTCAATGGAGCTCCTCCTTCCACATAACCTACACTCTTGCTAACACTTTTGACAGTTGATGAACAAACTGACATCATCCACTAACGATAATTCTTACGTATATCTGCATCCTATTCCTGAGCCGTTTCTCTTTAAACGTAAATTTCATTTATTTAAATAACCCAACTCTTGCTCTTTCCTCACTAAACCAGTTTTCAATCCCATTCATAATTCCCCATGGCTCCTTTCCAGCTTATTTCATATCCTCCCGAGTGGGTCGGGAAGCTCGGACTTAGGGCTCTACAGGGTTTATACTGCCAAGGAGATCAGAAGGATTATTTTCTGGCATTTGAGCATCATGCTCACGCTTGTCCAATCCAATATCAAGTTGGCTTTTGGAAGCAGGCCACCCCATGGCCACGTGCTGTTGCTGGTCGTGCAGAAGCCTGGCTGGCTGATTAGCCAAGGCCAGTTTTTCTTGGAGTTACTTTTGTGTCTGGGTGCCCCGCTTCCTCGGGATCTGCCTTGATGTCCCTCATTGGGCTGGAGTGAGGGGCGCATTAAATGACGTATGTGAGAAGCACAGGACTCTGCACAAAGGTGAAGGGCTCTCCTGCAGAGAAATGCTTCTGATTTGGCAAGATCACCTTAGACATAGCCTTTGACCTAATGAGGACATTAATGCGGGACAGATCCCTGAATGGGGACAACGGGGGTCTCTTCTCTGAACACTTGGACTTCTGCCCCAGAGTCCCTTAGGCGTTGGGCTCCATAAAGGAAAAGCGAAGACTGGTCTGCAACGTAGCCGTCCCATAAATTATTAAGCACGCTTCCCGCGTAGCCGATATTACACCCAGACCCGAGGAAGCCTACATCTCCCAGCAGCCTCACGCGAGACCGAAACTACATTTCCCAGGGGGAGTCCTCGCGGAACCGGCGAGCCACTGGCCCGCTCCAAGCCGGACGCTTCTTTTTACCTGACAGCCGTAAACGTTCGGGGCCGGAGCGGCAGCAGCAGGGCTCCCCGGACCGGGCAGCCCCGAGTCCCGACCCGAAATAAGTGAACCAACATGTTGGAGCGGGAGCGGGAAGCAGCCGGCAGTGGCGGTTTCACCCTTGTCCCGCTGAAGGCGCCATGTTGATTCAGCCCCCTTCCCGACGAGCCTCACGAGGCTCAGCTAGGATTGGTGGAAAGGTCTTGACCTCCCCCCTTCTGAGTTATGATTGGAGGAAATCTCTCCGATCGGCTCTGCCCAGAGCTGTGACTGGACAATCAGTTGGAGCCCTTCCCCCTCTAAGACTCGGAAAAGGCTCCAGGCTGCCTTAGCGCTCCTCCGCGGGGGCGGAGCCAGGAGAAGGATGGGGCGGGGCTAAGGGATGACCCGAGGGCTCAGGATTAGTCTCTGTCACCCTTCTGGTAACCAAGGTGTAGGTGTGGGCGGGGCAGCGTCAATGTCCAGATCCTGTCAGAGATCAGAAAAGGCTCAGGAAGGGGGCGGGGAAGTGATGGGGAGACGTAAGTGGAGCCCCAGCCTACCTGACCTCTAAACCTTGATTTGAGCTGTCAAGATATTGGGAATGGGGTGGGGAAAGCTGTCTGGTCCTTAGACCATCATTTTAGGCTTATTTACCTCTGGGGGAGGAAGGGAAGGGGATTCGGGGGGGGGGGAATGGGGGAAGGAGAGGAGTTGGGGTCAATGAGGAGGGGAAGTTTTGGGTAGTTTTGGGAAGGAGAGATTCTTGGGGTAAAGTAGGGGTCCTCAAAGGAGGGAGTTGGGATAAGCGGGAAGGAGAAAGAAGGGGTCTTGGTCTTCTGGACAATTCGTATGAAGGGGAGTCCTTAGAGAAGAGGGCAAGGAGGGGTTGGAATAAGGGAGCTCCGAGGGTGAGTTAGCGGAGGCTTTCCAGAGCTGATGGGGGGTGGGGTGGATGAATCTCAGGGTAATGGAGGAGTTTGTGTGTTGATGCACTTTGTCCCAGAAGCTGCGAGCAAGCTTATGTTTTATGTACATAGTTGTGCAGACACTGAGAATTGCCCTAACTTACAAGAGTCTAATATTAGAGTGCACTCAATTACAAAGTTCCCTATCTTCACTCTAGAATTGAAGCTGACTGAGCACTTACATCACGAGTGTAGATCCGTTGGGTTCATACTGGGCAAGTGGAGGTTAGAATTTGGGGGGAGCACCTGTGTTTTCTTGACCCATAGCCTCCTCATCTATAAGAGGATAGTTTGGACTAGAAAATCTTTTAAGGTTATTTTAAACTGGAAATTCTGTTTTCCTTTCCTATCCCACACCCCAGGTCTGTTAGACCCAAATCCATTTACCTGGCATGATCCTCCAGGAACCAGAGAACCTGTGCTTGTCTCACCATCTCCCAGGGCACCAGGCCTCGTGTCAGTTCTCAATGGGAACCTGGGTGGCTGAGTCAGCACTTTAGGAATGGGTCCGAAAGAGGAGGCTGAATGCCTGGGTGCCACCTGCCTTTCCTGATGAGTCAGGTCTGTAGGAATGAGGCTAGACAGGCTACCTCCTAGGTTCCCCTCTCCTGATGGAAGGAGCTAAAGGCCAGCATGAAGACCTCCACTCAGCCCCGCCAGCCCGTTCTATATCTTACCCTCAGGGGAACTGAGAGGTTCAGTCCAAACTGAGGAAGTCTGCTGTCTCTTTTCCTCCCCTGTTCATCCGAGTTTGCTTCCTGGAAGTCCTGAGGACCTGTTTCAGCACGACTGAGTCAGATATGGGGAAGAGGCGACGGCAGAATGCCATGAGGCATGGCATTGGGAGAGGTGTAGGTGGGAATGGGGTCTGTTTGGACATTATCCAGCTAGTGGGAGAGAGAAGGAGTCCAGAGACTCCCGAGACCTTGTGGCTCCCCCAGGAGTCTTGGGAGGGGCCATGAGTGGTCAGACAGGTGATTGGGAGTCAGGACGCCCAGGGCCTGCTTATGGCTGAGTCACTCTGTTGTTGTCATCCGGAGAACCACAAGCTCTGCTCTCCAGAAAACAACAGCAGTGTTTCTGTTGGAGGAACCAGCCCGATGGTGAGACGGATGGGATGGGGGGGGACAAAGGGGCAGCAAGAAAGATGGGGGGAGCTGGGGCCAGGAGCGACATTATTATCCCCTTTGCTCCCTCCTCCTCGATGTCTGGGGCCTGGAAGGGGTAGGATCTCGGCCTTTTCTATGTCTCCCTACGCAAGAAGCTCCCCTTCCCCATTTCTTGCTTCCATCCCGAGGCCCCTTAGCCCAGCCAGAACTTCTGGGGTAACTCAGCCTCACAGCAGTGACCTCCTGGCCCCAGAAACCTCTTCACCTCATGGGGAGTCTTCTGGGACCCCTTGCTCTGCTCCATCTGGCCTAAGATCCTACTCCACCCCATGCTTGGCCTCGGTGACTCCCCTTCCCTCACAGTGGTCTCTCCAGACTTCCTCTGGGCTGCGGATGGGCCCCCTAATCCCAGAACAGGATTACGAACGACTGGAAGACTGTGACCCTGATAGGGACTGTGACAACAACCAAGACTCACCCCTCCCAGGGGATGACCAGGAACCCCTGCTCCATGTGCCAGAGGGGCTCAGGGGTAAGTGGGTTCTAGTATGGAGGGGACCCAAGTAGCAGAGAAAGTTCAAGGGGGCAGGGGCATGAAGACAAAGGGGTTGGAGGTAACAGGCTAAGAGAAGGCCGACTTAGACTTCAGCATATAGAGCTCCATGTCTTACATTTACTAGCTGGGTGGTCCTGTATAAGTCACTTCATCTCCCAGTGTGGGTCTCCTCTGCTGCAGAGTCATAAGGAGACTGGGAGGATTGTACCTTGTAAAAAGAAATGGGAGTAATTGCCATCCATACCTTTTTTCTATCCAGGCTCTTGGCATCACATCCAGAATTTGGACAGCTTCTTCACCAAGATATCTTGTGTGCCCACTCTTGAGGGCAGGTGGTAGTGGGCAGCTGTAGGGTGAGCAGGACTATGGACTAGGGCAGTCCTTGGAAAGAAACGGATGCCTGAGACCTGGCAGGGGCTGGACTTTAGGAATGAATAGTCTGGTTGGGGGTACTTGAAGGGAGGGGGTTTGTTAAGTGGGTGCTGGAGCTTGGGGGAGATCTTTGATGACTCAGTCTTATTCCTTGATAAGTTTGGTACCTCTACAGTTACCATCAGCGGAATGGTTTTGCCTGCATGTTTCTGGAGGATGCCTTCCAGTTGGGGTAAGTCCTTTATATTTAATTCCCATCTTCATCTCCCCATCATTTTCCTCCTAGCAACAGTGGTCCCTCTTCTCACCCCCCCCCCCATGTAGCCCTCTCTTTCCCTCTCTCATTTTCCAGCAAGCTTTGGCAGGCCTGGGGTTGTTTGCCTGGGATCTGCTGAGTCCGGGAGCTAGCCTGACCCCCAGGCTGTGCTCCCTAGCCCTGTCACCCTTGGATGCCTCTGGTTCTGCCTTTATCCTTATCCCACTCCACCCACAGACAGTTCGTTTTCATTGTTGCCTTCACTACTTTCCTGCTCCGCTGCGTTGATTATGATGTTCTCTTTGCCAACCGACCTGTTAACCATACATGGCCTGGTGCCCCTGGCTCACACCAGACCCCTGGAGTCCTCCACAGCAAGGTGACCCTGTCTGATGCTATCCTGCCTGCAGCCCAGTGTGCCCAGCGGTGAGTAAAGCAGAGAAGGGATAAGGGCAGTGGGGCTTGGGAGCCTGGATGGTTCAGGCATTGAGATCAGAGACACTGCCACCCCTCCTCATCCTCTGTTCCAGCTACAGCCGAAGCGCAGGCAAGGATGAGCAGAGGGCTAGGGGAATAAGGGTGAACAGAGACAGTCAGACTGGTGAGAGGAAAGGGACCAGGGGAATCTCACTTTCTCTTGTCTCAGTCCTTGGAGCCAGGCCCTCCTTCCTATAGCAAGATTCCTAGTCCATTTGTCTAATCTGCTCTTTCCTCCATCCCTACCCATTCCCTTTGATTATGGGCTTACAGGTTCTGCTATGTATCCTAACTCTAATCTCTTTAGGTAATCAAACCCTAATCCAGGCCACCAATCTGTCTGTTTAATACAGGATACGTTCCAGCTCGCTCCTGATCTTCCTTTTGTTCCTGACCACTGGGTTTTGGCTCTTCCGTCTTCTACGATCCCTCTGCAACCTTCTGAACTATTGGGACATCCGAACATTTTATAGAGAAGCCCTACACATTCCCCCCGTGAGTTGGGGGTATCAGGATGCTGTGAAAACAGGACATATTGGAGACAGAGAAGGGAAGAAAGGAATGAGATAATGGATCAAGGCAGAAGCTGAGGGAAACAATTTCCCACAGGCATCATGGAGGTCTGGGACATTAAGGTGGAGAATAAGGATATCATCAAGTTATCAAATCTTCCTTGACATCTATTGTACGCTTGGCTTTGTGGAAGACATAGAAAAGATGAGACATGGTGCTTGCCTTTGAAGAGTTCACAATTGAGGTGAACAGACAAGACTGGTACCTGTGTCTCAGGGCAACTAGATAATGTCAGATGGCTTATAATCAGATCTATATGCAGACATCAGAAAGAAGGAGCAGAGTAGGCAGAAGGAATAGTTTGAAAAGAGGAGGAATGGTTGGATAGAAAGATTACTTTTTTGCAACTTCTATTCATTTCTCCTCCTCCTGCCCTCCAGGGCCAATCATATCCACATCTGGATTCACAGAATCACAGAATGTTAGAGCTGGAAGAAGTGTTAGAGGTCACCTAGACCCAGCTTCTTACTTTACAGTAGGGCATTTGGGGCCCAGGAAGAAGTGAAGCTTGTCTAAGATTTGATAAATCCTAGAATTAGGAATCCTCAATACTGCCTGTTCTCAATACTGCCCTGTATTATCTGGCTCTCCTAAGTAGACAGTAACTAGGTATTAAGAAGCAGTGACACTTAATAGATAGAAAACCAGCTTTGGAGCTGGAAAAGGTCTGGATTCAAGGTCTGCCATGGACGTGCATTGTGTTCCCACGGGCAAGTCACTTAATTTCTCCATGTTCATATGCCCAGGGAACTCTGAATGACTTGAAGTTACAAAAGAGTAGCTCTTTTCCTTGATGGGAGGAGTTTCTATCCTGGGAGTTCCACACACGGATGAAATCACAGGTCTTAACTACCACTCACTCCTCCCCTAGATAGCCAGCTCTTGAATGGTCCTTTTTTTGTATTTCTCACAGCTCTAAGTACTGGGTTGGGCACATAGTAGGCATTTAATAAATATTTGTTGGATGAATGGATTCTTATCTGAGGAATAAGAAATCCTTGCTGCTTTCAGAATAGGGCCTGATGGGAGTGGTGTTTTAGCAAGGTCACTCTGGGGCCATTTGCTGGATGGAATTTGAGTAACAAGAGGCTGGAAGGAAAAAGCCGATTTTATGGCTGTTGAAATGGAGCAGGTGCCACATGATGAAGATCTATCTGGATTAATATGGGAGGGAGCTTTTCTCCTTTTTCAAGAAGTCAAGAAACTATTCCTCTGGGTGTTTTTTTTTTTGGGGGGGGTGGTGGAGGAGGAAGGGGAAATCAAATTTTTGAATCCATTGGTATTAGTAGGAAGTGCTTCATTTCCTTTATCAAAGACTAGGGCATTAAGAGATTAACTTAACTGCCTAGGGTTAGTCACACAACCAGTATGTGTTAAAAGACAGCACTTGAATCCAGAACTTCTTGATCCCAGGGCCTCCTTTCTATACTGGCCTGTAATCACTGAGCCTGGCACTATGGGTGACCCATTGTTTAAAACATGGATGGTGGGGCAGCTGGGTGGCGCAGTGGATAGAGCACCAGTCCTGAAGTCAGCAGGACCTGAGTTCAAATGTGGTCTCAGACACTTAACACTTCCTGGCTGTGTGACTCTGGGCAAGTCACTTAACCCCAATTGCTTTAGCAAAACAACAACAACAACAACAAAACATGGATGGTTTTAGAACTCACAGTCTAGGTCGGAGGTATGAGAAGTTGACCTAAAAACAAAAACAAAGTACAAGGGGCCCAAAAGCCTGATGTGACTTATAGTCTGATGCATAGACACTGAGGGTTATAAGAGTTCTGAAGAGGGTGGAAAGGAAAGATGATATGGCAGCTCTGGTGACAGACTGGAAATAAGGGTTAGAGAAAGAAAGATAGAAAAAGAGAGTTCCAAGGGGACTGAAGCTGTGAGCCTGAGTGATGGAGAGGAGGAGAGTGTGAGACCAAGTTTGAAGGCACAGTGATGAAGTTGTGAGGGCAAGAAGCCCTGAGTTTGAATGTAGACAGAGATGAAACCACGGTCTCCCAGAGGGGCTGGTGGTCCATATTTAATCTTGGTCATCAAGAGGGGAGATCTTTGAAGTACGGCTCTTCCTAGGAATCATTCCCTTTTCCCTCTTCCTTCAGGAGGACCTTAGCAAGGTGTCCTGGGCTGAGATCCAGTCTCGTCTCCTGGCCCTGCAACGTGGTGGTGGCCTCTGTGTGCTGCCTCGGCCTCTGACCGAGCTAGATGTTCACCACCGCATCCTGCGCTACCCCAACTACCTGGTGGCCCTGGCCAACAAGGGCCTGCTGCCAGCCCGCTGCCCGCTGCCGTGGGGAGGCAGCGCCACTTTCCTCAGCCAGGGCCTGGCTCTCAATCTTGATCTGCTCCTGTTCCGTGGCCCGATTTCACTCTTTCGGGGGGGCTGGGCATTGCCCAGTACCTATAAGCAGAATTGTCAGAGGCGGACTCTTGCTACTCGCCTCCGCCGGACTCTGCTGCTGCTGGCATTGGCCAATTTGGCTCTTTGTCCGCTGGTGCTGGCTTGGCAGGGGTTACGTGCCTTCTTCAGCCATGCAGAACTGCTACGCCGGGAGCCGGGGGCATTGGGGATGAGACGCTGGTCCCGCCTGGCCCGCCTACAGCTGCGCCATTTTAATGAACTGCCCCATGAGCTTCGGGCTCGTTTGGCCCGTGCCTACCGCCCTGCTGCCCGTTATTTACGGGCTGCTGCCCCTCCAGCCCCACTCTCGGCCTTGTTGGCCCGCCATGCTGGTTTCTTTGCTGGTGCCCTGCTAGCTGTCCTGTTGGTGCTCACTGTGTATGATGAGGATGTGCTGGCTGTAGAACATGTGCTGACTGCCATGACAGGGTTGGGTGTGGCGCTGACTGTGGCCAGGTCAGCAGATGGGGTACCTCCCTCCTTCCTTGGGGAGACACTTGGGTCCAGGGAAGAAATGTGCTTTACCTTGGATTTTTAGATGAATACGCAGGGAACCGTGTCCATCCATTCATTCCATTCTCTCAGCTTCTAAGAGTCATACAGTTTTAGAGCTTGGAAGGGACTTTGGAGAGCATCTGATCTAATTTCCCTGTTTTAAAGGTAGCGAAATAAAGACCCAGATAGGGAAAATGACTTACTTGCTCATGACCACAGAGGGAATAAGCAACAGTGTTAAGACCAGAACATAAATCTCTTGTCTTGAAGGCCAGATCTCTACCCATCATCCTACTGCTTAACTCTCATAGATGCTTAAAATTCTGAGCTGCAGGGACCTAGAAAACTATGTAGAGCGATCCCCTAATTTTATAGAAGAGGACGTGAGGTGCTTGCTCAAGGACAAACAGCTTATGGGGACAGCCAGAACCAGAAAACGGCTCTCCAGACTGCACTTTTCCCATCAGTTCCTTTTGCCCCATTGCTCTCCTCTTCTCCAGGTGCTTCATCCCTGAGGAGGAGCTGGTGGGCCGCTCCCCAAAGTCCCTGCTGCAGGCAGCTCTTGCTCACATGCATTACCTTCCAGAAGAGCCAGGACTCACCCGGGAAGCCAGCACTCACCACCAGATGTCGCAGCTCTTGCAGTACAAGGCTGTGAGTGAGCGAGCGCAGCTGGCTCTGGAACTTGGTCAGCCCACTGGGCCTGGTCAAGGCTGTGGGATCTGTGGGACCTAACTCTGAAAGGACGTCCCAGGCTTCTCAGGGGGCTCTCTGGCTGGGGAATCATTTGGGGTCAGTGGGTTCTACTCTGCAGTGCCATCTTGGATTGGGTCTGGGAATTCTTTTATTCTTAGAACTTAAGCCATTCTATCCTCAGATCCCTCCTGGTGGGATTTTCCCATTTTATTTCCCCTAGGTCTCTCTCCTAGAGGAGCTCCTCTCTCCAGTCCTCACCCCGCTGGCCCTCCTCTTCTGGTTTCGCCCTCGTGCCTTGGAGTTCATTGATTTTTTTCGGCACTTCACTGTGGATGTGGCTGGGGTTGGGGATGTCTGTTCCTTTGCTCTCATGGATGTGAGACGCCATGGCCATCCCCAGGTTAGATCTCCTCTCTCACCCTTTTTCCTGATTCTTCCTTTCTCTTTGTTAGACTTAGGAGATAAAAGTCCTAGGGGGCCAAGATAGTATCCATAGAATGGGGAGCAAAATACAGGAAATAATGTTATTGTCAGGTATTTCAAGATAAGAGCAGAATCACTTCCAGGGTGGGAGGGTGTGCTGGGCAGAAACAAATTCCATATTTAGAAGCATGGTGATATAGTGGACCTAATCAAGACAGTAGTCTGGGCACTGTCTAATTGTGTGACCTGGAGCAGATCACTTAATCTTTTCTACAACCAATATCTTCATTTGTATAATAATAGTATAATGATTATAATAATAGCAACCTTATATATAACCCTATATAGCAAGCTATTATACCCATTTAAAAATAGAGAAAACTGAGGCAGACAGGTTAAGTGATTTGAATTCAGGTCTTCCTTATTCCACATCTGGTGTCTTATCCACTGTGTATGTAGCTGTATAGTATAGTAATCTTTGTCCAGCCTACTTCACAAGATTCTCGTGAAGCTCAAATGATGATTATGAAAGTGCTTTGAAAAGCATCCAGTAGGTTGGTAAGTGCAATATAGTAGGTAGAGAGCTGGTTTTCCAGTCTGGAAGATCTAGTCCTATTACTTCTGACATATACATGACCTGGGTGAGTTGTTTGCCCACTTAGCGCCCCAGGCCCCTAGCTCCAGTTAGCTGTGAATTATGGAGCCGTAGCCTGCAGAAACTTATAGGAAGCTTCCTTGCTCCAGGGAAGTCTGTGTCTGCCAAAGAATGGTGTTACTGTAATAGCTTATGATTTTCCCGTAGTGGCTCTCAGCAGGACAGACGGAGGCCTCAGTATCCCAGCGTGCAGAAGGTGGAAAGACAGAGCTCTCTTTGATGCGTTTTTCACTGGCCCACCCTCGCTGGCGTCCACCTGGGCACAGCTCCCGATTCTTGGAGCAGCTTCGGGGCCGGGTACAACAGGATGCTGCTCTCTGGGCTACGACTCCAGTCCGGTCTCCCCCCACACCTGGTCAAGGTCCCAGCTTTCTAAGTGACTCCACATCTTCAGTGAGTCCCTCCCAACCCCAGAATCTTTCTCATCTTCACCCTCTTGATCTTCACAGCCAGTGACTGTCCTCAACCCCTTTGGTTCTTGCCCCTTGTGCCCTTCAGCCCTGGAGCCTTTGTTAGTCTGTCTTCTCATGTGGAAATTCACTGACTTTATGACCCAAATACTCTCCCACTTTCCTCTGGCCTGCAGCCTGAGGCGCTCCTGGCCAGCCTAATGTCGCATCCCCTTCTGCCACCCCGGGATCTGAGTCCAGTTGCTCCCTGCCCAGCTGCAGCAACTGCCAGCCTCTTGGCCTCTCTCTCAGGTTCCACGTCACAGGCTGGCCACGACCAAAGGTGGGGATGGGTACAAAGTGTGGGATGCATTGGGGGAATCAGGGTGGAACCATGGGAGGGCCACAGACAGAGATACTTAGGGGAAATCCTGATCTTTTGGGAAGAGCCTGTGGAAGGCGGGGGAGGAGGGTGGTGATTGAGGATCTCCAGGAAGGATGTGACCCTGAAATAGTCACTATGGGGAAGTCAAAGCCCACTGGGCTAAGGATGCTGTTTGGAGGTGGCAGAGTGTATTTCTGACCCGCTGGGCTGCCTGTTGTAGTTGTGTCTCTCCAGGGGGTGCTGGGGTCCGGAACCCCGCCCTGCTTTCAGAGCTTGCCTCTGCTGAGATGAGTCTTCATGCCATCTACCTGCATCAGGTGAGCTGGTCCAGGGAGCAGGACATGTGTGCCTGGGGGGTGACTAATACTGATGAAGGAGGTGGGGAATCATGACTGCCTCTCTGAGCTTGAAGGGTGGGGGTAAGGAAAGAGACCAACCGGTGGTGGTGCTCATGGCCTCCCCCCATCACTCAGCTCCACGAGCAGCAGCAGCAAGAGCAGTGGGGGGAAACTTCAGCCACGCCACTCCCAAGGCTCTGGCCCAGCCCCCAGAGGCCACTCACCCCTGAAGATGAGACTCTGACCTGGCACAGTGATGGTAAGAACCCAGCCATTGGGATGGGATGGGAAAGGAGGAAGCATCATGAGACAGTGGAAAACGTCCCAGGGTCTGGCTTCTAATCCTGTCTGTGGCTTATTACATTACCTCTATGGGTCTGTTTCCCTGTCTGTGAAATGAAGCCTAGGTCGATTCTGAGGTCCCCTCTGAATTCTGTAGGACTGATGGCTTCTTTTCCCAGGTACCAGCCCTGCCTCTAGTTCCAGCTCCAGCCCCAGACAACAATGGGGGCCCAAGGGAGCCAGTAATCTGCCCCTTGGGGGGTGGCAAGAGGAGGGCAGTGCTCAGAAGGAGCCAGAGCTCAATCCCAGCAGTGGCTGAGAAGTCAACCAATGTGGTCAGTATTGCCTGGGGTGGGAAAGATGAGAGAAATGAATAGTTAATGGAAAAGGGGTGGTATGGTGGGGATTAAGAGGACCAGGGTAGGCAGACTAAATGGTGTGTGTGTGTGTGTGTGTGTGTGTGGATAGGACAAAGGAGGTTTTCTCTGAATTTGGGGCAACTGGACACCTGCCACACATCACCTTTTCCTTTCCCAGGTTCTCCATCCCAGTTGGCTGATCAAGGTTGGGAAGACAATTAGCTTTCACCTGTTGGCTCCTATGCAAGTCATCATAACTCAGACCAGGGGTTGAGCCTTAGTGGAAGCTGGCAGGCCCTTGGGAGTGGTGGGAAGCCTTGAGCTAGCCCCAGAGAACCAGTGAGGATGTGGGGGGGGGTGGGCCCATGGGAAAAAACTGGGGGCATCCCTTGACACAAGATGGAGGGTGAGCAGTTGATACCTCATCAGCACCAGGCAGAAGACACCCCAACGCCAGCAGTGAGACAGGGGAAGCCCCATTTTCATTGCCGTCAGTCCTTGATGGCATGCATGACTGGAATTAAATTGGCTGGCAGTAATCAGGCACTAGCCATAAGGGAAAGGAAATCAAGCTAAGGAACCAACTTTTCTTTTGGTTCCCTCTGAGTGGGATGGCACTCAGTATTGGGGTAGGTGGGAAGGGGAGAATTGTTTTGGGCAGACTCCTGCTTTTGAAATCTGTGACAGTGAGGGGCAGGGGCCTGCCCCTGGAATAAAGCACCAAAGGTCGTTGTTGCCTGTCTGTGGCTCTGTGTCCCCGTCCCCGGCTCCGAAAAGCTGATGGAGCCTAGTAGTAATGCCCACATTGGCCAGAAGCCTTGTAGTGAAGGCTGGGTCAGGGGTGGCAAGTACCGGCGGCTCTGGGACTTTTATGGAGACCCTGAACACTTCCCGTTTAGCTCTAGCCTGCTAGGCAACTCCTGCCCTTCTTTTCAGGGGAGACAAAGCCGCGTTCTGGAGCGAGATGGGGCTGAAAAGGAAAATGTGCCTGGAGAAAGGGAGGCCAAGGCCTGGTCACCAGGTGTAAATGACGCCAAAGCCGGAAGGGGATGTAAGGCCCATTTAGGAGCCCCCTCCTGGTGGAGAACGGGTACCCCAGATAAAGTGGCGGGCAAGCGGAAGGGCTGAGCCTTGGGGCTGGCTGCCTGGAAGTCTTCCCGTGGAAAGGAGGGGAGGCAGACGCGCCACGGGCTGCACCAGGATCCCCACCCCCTCCTCCAAGCAGAAGCGGCATTTCCAGGCCAGGCTCCCCATTGACCCGGGGTTCGGGAGTAAAGCCGAGGCGGAGCTATCAAAACTAGAGACTTTAATGGGAGCGGGCGGCCCCAGTTGGCTCCAGGCCTTCAGGACTCTGGGGTCTCCGGGGTGGGATCGCTGAGAGCCCAGGGCACAGCGCTCCGCGCCTGCCGCTCCTGAAGGGAGAAGCTCTGCGTCCGAATGCGGTTGGTCACCTCCTGCGTGCGCAGCGTCAGTCCGAAGATGTCCTCGTGGTAGCGCTGCTGGTCCTGTGGGAGGTCTCGCGCTCAGCCCCTGGGCTAAGCCCGCGGCTCATCCTTCCCCCTCCGCCCCGCCCCCTTACCCGCAGCACTCCGATGACGTCTCCAGCCTCGCTCAACTCCATCCCGCCCTCCGTGGCCAGGATTCGCTGCACCGTCTGCAGAACGCTGGTCGCCATGGTGACGTCGCCACAGACGAACATGTGGCCACCCTCGAGGCACAGCACGCGGTGCACCTCGGAGGCCAGCTCTGCCCGCAGGATGTCCTGCACATAGGTCTGGGGGAGGGGAGGAGCCCCAGGGGCCCGGATGGAGCTCCGCTTCCACCCCCTTCCCCCTCCCTCCCCTCTTATCTTTCCTGCCTTGTCATCTCCTCCCCCTTCTTCACTCCCCTCCCCCTGGCCACTTACCCCTTTCTCTTTCTTTCTTTTCCCCCTTGTTTCCTCCCTTCCCTCCCCTCCTTTTCCTCCCCCTTCTAGCCTCCCTTTAATTCTCCTCCCGTGTTCCCCTCTCTTTTCACTCTTTTCCTCTGCCATCTTATCTCCAGTTCCTTCCTCTCCTCCCCACCCTCCTCTTCCCTTCCTTTCCCCTTTCTGTTCCATGGCTTTCCCGGGCCACCACCTCCCCCCTTTCTGGCCCCTTGGCCAACCTTGGGGCTGTCTGGTTCCCTGGAGAAGGCTGTAAGGACTCGGCCAAAGACTCCTCGATGCTGGGCATCCTGCACCTCCTCTCGATATAGGTGGTCGAGCTGGGAGCAGCGGCAGCCGAAGACCAGGGTCATAGGGGCAGGATGCAGTCCTGGAAGTAACACGTGGCCCGGAAGTGGTCCAACTGCGCCCATAACGGCCACCGCCAGGGTTGCTTTTCCGGGTCCCTGCCCCTTACCCAGGCTCCCAGCCCTGCCTTCTCCCGTCCTCTAGACCTCACCTTTGTTCTCGATGTCATGTAACCGCTCCTGCCAAAATCCGCGGAAGGGGGCGATGCCTGTGCCAGGCCCCACGAGGATACAGGGCACACTAGGGTCGGAGGGTAGCCGGAAGGATGGAGCCCTGGGGGAAAGACAGAGTCACATCTCGCTGCTCTCCGTGGGGTCCTGCCCGCTGACAGGACAAGGGAGTCCTTTATAGACACCAGGGAATGGCTGCGACCTATAGCAAGGCTGCAGGTCTTAGGCTGGCTGCTGCTTCCCTCAGCTTCATTCTCCTTAGCGAGCAAACACCAGTGCGGGAGCTATGCAGGACAAGGAAGTGAGGAAGCCTGGGCCCGGAGCTTGGCTCATCCTTAGGCACTTCACTCCCCTGGGACGTTTTTCTCAGCGCAGAATGAGTTGGGCTACATGATTTCTAAGGTTTCTCCATCCACTAAGTTTCAGCAGACGGATGAAATGATAAATCATTGGCTTGATTTGGAGAATGCTTCAACGTTCTGGCTTAGTTTTAGGCCAAGGTTTTAGTTGTGGGGCTCAGATCTGATTCACACTGGTTCCCTGAATGGTTTAGTTTTATCTTTTTTTTTAAGTATGGTATGTGATAGCCTTTGAGTTACAATGAAATCCATAATATTTGGGTTTGCTTCACGATGACACAAGTCTGTTCATTGGACTAGTTGATACATCAGTCTTGGATGATGTGCCCTGCGTTTGTTATTCTGGCAGCTGCCCGAGGTCTATTTTTCTTTGTGTTTTTGTTTGTTTGTTTGTTTTTAATCTAAAGCAAGGGTTAAGTGACCTGCCCAGTCAGACAACTTGTAAGAATGGAGTGTATGAGGCTGGATGTGAACTCTGCTCCTCCTGTCTCCAGGCTGGTGCTCTGTCCACTGTTCTACCCAGCTTCATCCCTAGCTCTCACTTTCAAGCATGCGTTTCTGGAAGCTGCAAAATGGGACAGCATTCCTCAGTGCCAGGCAAAATAAAACTTCTACTCTCAGTCTCAGTGTCCTAGCTGAAACTATCATGAGAAATAGCCAAACTAGACTGGAGTTTCCAGAATGCAGTGGGAGTATGGAGATGGTCATTTCCAGGAGGCAATATGTTTTGCTGTCCTGGTTTTAGACTATATCCAGAAATGTGCTTCTTGGGAGCTGCATCGTTGGGTGATAAGTGGGCACCACATAGGGAAGGGAATCAGGCTGTCTGTGTTCTTGTCTTGGACTGGCTCAAAAGGTGAGCCCCCACCCCAGCTTCCTCCTTGGCGTATAACCTTCAGTTCTTCCCTTCAGGTCCTTCCCTCTTCCCCTTCCCCCTTTTTGAACCAGAAGATCCAAGCTCAAATCCCGTTTCTGCTGCTCAGCCAATCCCTGGTAAAATGAGGGGGTGGGAGTGGGCCTGCGAGTCTTACCCTCTGATGAAGCAGGGCACTACGTCTCCAGCCTTGAGCTGACTTAACCATGAGGAGCAGACCCCATAGTGCAGGGGGCCCAGCCCATCTGGGGGGAAGGAGAAGACGGTATGGGTAAAGTGGTAAAAGGCACAGGTCAGAGGCCCCCCGCGTTCCCTCCTGGGGCCCCTTCCTTTTGTGCTTCACCCCCTCCTCCTCTCCCCATTGGGGCTCACCCTGTGTCCTGTATGCCAGCACAGCCACTGTGAGGTGGATCTCCCCGGGGTGGGCACTGGGTGCAGAGCTGACTGAGTAGTACCGTGGCTGGAGCAAGGGCAGCTGGGTGAGGAGCAGAGGGGCAGGCAGGGCCACCGATGGGAACTGCTCCAGCACCTCTAGGAGTGTGGGGCAGCGGAACCATTTCCATTCCTCATAGCGCCGAGCATCCTGCATTGGGGATGGATGGAGAGATTGGGGAGCCCCATACACTGGGAACACCTCAGCCCTGGCAGGTAACATGTCCCCCCTCCATCAGCCTTCCATGACTGGGCTTCCATCCTCTTACCTGGCTGAGAGCCTCCAGCTCTTGCTGCTCGCTGGGCTCCTCGGCCAGGGTGCTGAGCAGGCGAAGGAGCTGGGGCCCCGGTGGGGAGGTGATGTCCAGGAAAAAGGTGAGGGCTTGCTGTAATGTGCATGAGGGCAGCCGGGGGTCCCGGACCCAGCCTGGGGGTGGGCTGCCTGAGGAGAGCACAGGCAGATGTTACCTAGCTTGCCTTCTCTATTGTGCTTAAGGAGGAGGAATCTTCCCTTCACAAAATGATCGGGATAAAGGGCAAACCACAAAGCAGGGGCCATTAAGATGGAAATTTAGGCTCAAGAAACATCATGAAGGGGGCAAATAGGTGGAGCAGTGGATAGAGCACCAGCCTGGAAGTCAGGAGGACCTGAGTTCAAATCTGGTCTCAGACACTTAATATTCCCTAGCTGTGTGACCCTGGGCAAGTCACTTGACCCCTCAGCAAAAAAAAAAAAAAAAAAAAAAATCATCATGGAGTAATAGATAGAAAGCTGGCTCTTGAATCAAGTAGGCCCAGGTTTGCTATTCAGTTAAGGGAACACAAATGGAAGAAGTCTTTTTGGACTACCCTGATATAGTTCTATAGCACTCCAGGTTTACAAAGTCCTTTACATATCTTATTTGATCCTCCCACTGACCTCTGAAGGAGGCATTATTCCCATTTTATAGATTAGAAAAGTAAGGCCCAGAAAGTTAGCTAACTTGCCCATTGTGGCACAGCACATAAGCAGCAAAGGCCGGATTTGAACTTGTCTGCTCTTGACTCCAAATCCATATCTCTTTCCAGTATACCAAAGGTCTCAGTTGACAGGACCTCTGCACCCTTTACCAGGGACAGAGAGGGCAATGGTGGGGGGAGGGCCTGTGACATATGGGACATCTTCAGTGAAATACTCAGTTACTAGTAGTGCCCACAGGCAATGTTTTTCTGATTCTTTCTTCCTTGGCCTTGTTTTCCATCATTGACTATGGCACCCAATGTCAACAGCAGTTGGTGGCAGGGGCCTTGGTGACTAGACCACAAGACCCTTTGACAGAAGGCTCCAGGAAAGGAAAGCCACTCAAGAGACTACTAAACTTGGGTTGCCCTTTTTTGGGGGGGGGAATGGGAGGCATCCCTCAAGACAATTTTTGGAAAAGAAACCTGTTTTAATTCCAGAAGCCATACTGTTCAGGACGCCAGAAGTCAGACCACATTTGCTTGGTTTGGTGCTCAATTCAGCACAATCATCCAAATATTGTCTGTACTGTGTACAAGGCCCCTGGACCTTCTTTTCCCTTCCCTCATCATGGACACTCCCCTCAAGCTTCCCTCTTGTGCTTTTGCAGTGAGAATGGCTTACTCATACTGGTCAGAGAGAAGGGTAGCAGCAAGTTTCCAGCTATATGCCTGGAACAGCCAGAGGGTGCTGGATGAAGGAGGGGGGCCCATCTACCTGGCATCTTGCCACTTGGTGGGGTTTGCCACGTGTCCTGTCTCTGGGACAATACATCAAGAGGGGGCTCCTTACCTGGGCTCCCCTTCTCTAGCTGCTCCACAGCAATAGGCTCACTGGGCAGGGGTGGATCCTCTACTCGGCTCAACAGGGCCTCCACCAGGCCAGGCCGGTTGGGGGGGCAGATCCCAATGTGGTCCCCAGGCTGATACTGCAGGCCCTCCTGCCCCGCTGTGGCCAGACGAACCAGGATTGTGGCCCGGCTGATGGGGGGAAGGAGGAGGGCGTGATGGGGGGCAGTTGTAGCAGGGGGGACACAGCAGGGAGAGGATTGCTTTTGAGTGGGGGGCTGCTTGGAGCATTCCTGGAGGAACACGGGAGGAAATCTCGAGGGTTAGAAAAGACGGGGGGGAGGGAACAGTGGGATGGGGTCAGGTATTACGTTGACTTGCTGCTCTGTAGGTTTTCCACCGAGAGGACGGTGGCTGGGAACATCTTCCTCCTGTGTACGTGTATCAGGCCTGGAGAGCAAAGAGAGACAGGGCTTGACTCGGGGCCCAGAGGATGGGGAGATTGGGGACACTTAGGAGGGTGATGTTGCCAAGACAGATTAGGGCACCTATGGAAGGATGGGCATTACCCGGCAGCAGCTGGAGCCCCTCCGGCTGGGCACTCAGGCGGTATCTTTGGCGTTTCCAGCTTCTCTTGGGGCTGAATATGTCCCGGGCAGCAGCTTTGGCATCGTCCCCCACACAGAAGGTCTCACAGGAGGCCTTGTTGGGCAGAGAAAGAGAGGGGGAGGCCGATGAGAAGCTCTCCTCCCTGCACCAAGGCTCTGTGGGCTCAGAGAGGGAGCTCCCGGAGGTGGCAAAGAGTTGTATTTGTTGGAATTTAGCATTCATCTCACGGCCCCGACCCCTTCTCCAAGTAGGAAGTCTCTGTAAAACTGGCAGTAGTTTTAGGAAAAAAAGGCTGTGGAAAAGAAGGGAGCAGGTGCAAGCTGAGGGTCCAGCTCGTGGCTCGGCCTTGGGGATGGAATTGCTTTGGGTTTTCTGCCTTTTATCTGTTTCTTGAGTTCTCCCTTTACTCAGGGATATTAATGTAAGTTCCTAGAGCGCAGAAGCCTTGTTCTCTGACTCCCATAACACAGGGATGGGAACATAGTAATTTGTTAGCCTCATTGAATGAAGGAGATAGGATGGACTGAGTGTGGGGTGGGGGGAGAGCTAGGGATGCCCACGGCCTGTGGTTGTCAAGGGGTTAGATTTCAGGTTTGGATAGAGGTCAGAGGTTAGCATCAGGTTGGGGGCTCACCTGGAATGCAGCCTGGGCCCAGCCCTGGAAAGCCTCTTCCTGGCCACATAACTCATCCCCCTGGCCCAGCTGCAGTAGCCTCTCCCCCCCCAGCTCTTCCAGCCGGGTATCTACGGCCCGGGCAAAAGCACAGAAGTGGGGGTAGGCGCGGGAGCCGAGCCCAAACACACAGAACCTGGAAGGACAGGGGGCTGTCAAAGGCCCATCCTCCTCAGGGCATCCCTGTCCGTGGTCCTGAGAGTCTTTCTGACCTCCCCGCTCCAACCCACTTCAGACACTTGGATGGGAAAGGCCCCCCAGCCCTCCGACCTCAGGGTTCCTAAGGCTCCTGCACTGTCTGTGTTACTGGACTCCTTCCTCTTCCGCCGCCACGAGGACACCAGCGTGTCTGAACAGGAGACGCTGTTGAAGCGAATCTTGTAGCTTCTGGAAAAGGCAGCCCAAGGGGAGAGACATCACCGAGAGCCCTGACGCCCCAATGGATGATGTAGCCTGATCCCAGAGACACAGCCAGAGGAGGGTGACAGACACAGAGAAGGGTGACAGACACAAACAGAACTCAGAGTCGGGGCCCTGGGCTGGAGAGCTCGGACTTGACCTGAAGATGCTGGCCTAGGCCTTGCCTCAGAGCATCCCCCTTTCCTCTCTTTGAAGGCGGCCTCTGGGTTGACCTGATCTCCCAGGGCCTTTACACTTGGGACTGGAGAGGGCTGGGCTTCCCATGGGTTGGGGCCATCTTGGTCTGCTTTCCAGAGCCGATGGCTCATTTCCAGTAAGTAGCACGCCATCAGATGAACAACAGGAAACTGACACAGAAGAGAGGGAGATGGAGGCCCCCCTTTCCTCCCATACACCCCAGGGGGGTTCTCACTTGTGCTGCTCTGGTCTGGGAGAGCTGTTGTAGGGGCCAGACATTTCCATCAGGGCAGCTGCAAATCTCTGTGGGGATAAGAAGAAAATGATTTAACTGTTTAAAATCCATGTTTTTGTTCTGTTTAAAATGATGTAGAAAGAATAAAGATCTGATCCTTTTCAATAGTTGTATTCAATCATCCTCTGGTTAAAGGGAGAAGTTCCAAATGAGAAACAGCACATGACCTTGTATGCTTTTGAGAAGCAGTTGAAAGGACAGAAAAGGAGAGAGCTGAGATCCGATACAGAATTAGCTGGTGAGGATGACGTACCCAGAATTTAGCAATAATAATGATGGTGACAAGCCACGTTTATAGAGCTCTTCACAGTTTGCAAAACACTTTTCTCATAACCCCATAAAGTAAGTAGCGCAAGCATTATTATCCTTATTGTACAAATAAGGAAACTGAGGTTTGGAGAAGTAGTGACTTGTAGAAGAACAGAGGCTAATAAGTGTCAAGCAGGAACTTGAATATGTTAAGATTATCTATTTCACAGAATAAATAGGAGCAACATGCCAATGAACTGGCTGGAACACCAGCCTTTTAGTCAGTAGCCACAGGATAAACTGAAAGAGATCCAGGAGGCAGAAAAAATGAAAACTGCTGGGGAGGGGAATGTCCTGTGGATGGCAGGATGCTAGAGAAAGAACTGATAACCAATAAGTTAGTAGTAAAATACTCAAAATTGGTACTTAGGCATCTTCTTAAAAAATATTTAAACCCTAGGGATATTTCATGGTAGGAAGTAGCATGTAAAGTTTAATGAATGTCCGATTAAATAAACAGCATTTTTTCCTTCTCTAAACAAGCATGAGGGATACCCATGTCTTTGATTTCCTTGCTTATCTCTGCTTGAAGGTCTGCCCTCTCCAAATGAGGTACATTAATTATCCTAAAGCATAGCCACTAGAGGGGAAGTAGGGTACCAGCAATGAATTTCAAAGCTTCTCTAGGTTTTGATCTGAAGCATTCATTTCTTTTAAGTTATGGTAATATCATAGTGGGAGTCATAGTTGTGTGTGTGTGTGTGTGTGTGTGTGTGTGTGTGTGTGTGTGTGTGATGTGGATTGGACATAGGCCCAAATGATGTATATGTGTAAGAAAACTGCCACAATATTCATATCTTTTTCTTAGACATTCTTTTCCAATGAGTTGGCCAGTCCTGAGTCCCCTGTCCTCCTTCATTCCCCTAAGGGTCCCTCTTGCTTTGGTCCTCACCTCCCCATTTTCTGGAGGGTCTCCATTCCCAAATGTGCTAGTTACCACCAGGACCAGGGTCTCATGCTCCAGGGACACTACGTCATACTCATCCATGCAGAGGACCTGTGAGGATGGGGAAAGGAGTATTGTGTGGCAGGAGAGGTACCTTCCTACTCCAGAATCCCAGCGGCTCCCCTTGCCCACCTCTTCCTATTTCGATCTCTTCTGTGATCTGACTATTGACCTGAGCTATGTTTGAGCCTGTCCTCCCTGACTTCCAGGACTTCAGGACTAGACTGATCCCCACGGGGTTCGACTTCATCTGGACTCCTCCTCACCCTTCAGCTCCCTTCATCCGCCCCAGCCCTGGCTAATCTGTCTCCTGAATGCATTTCCCTTGATACCTGCCCAGTTTCCCTCCTCTGCTCTAGGTTGCCCTTCTCCTAACCCAGCACCCCCGTGCTGTACCCGAGGATCAAAGGCTTTCCGGAACAACCTCCCCAGCTGCTGAGCATAGCTCTGGGCCCGACCAGTTTCTGAGCCATACAGAATCGTCGCCTTCACCCGCTTCGCCATCACTGTGCCCATCAGGGAAGCGGAGATCTTCACTGCGCTGATGGAGGGTGGGGATTGGAGAAGGAGTGAGCAGAGTCCTCGGAAGGCATGGGGATGAAGGGGAGTGAGAGATGTCATAGAGGCAGAGAGGTCTAGATTGGAGGGGGCCACTGTGGCATGGGAGTCATTGGAAGGGAGGTCCCAGAGCTGGGGAGCATGGGAGGGGAGGGAGGCTGGAGGAAGGGACCATTGGGAGAGCTCCTTGACTGGCTGGGGTATTTGGGGGACTGAGGAAGGAGGTCAGAGATTGCATACTTGGCCACTTCCTTAAATGTTTTTTTCCTGGTGATTCCAGTTCCTTTTGTTGTGGTCCCCTTCCATGGGTCAGGCTAGAGCAGAAGTACCAAAGGTCAGTGCAGGTGACCAGTGTGAGTGGGAACCAGATAATGGCTGTTGGGGTGGAAGACATAGACACCTGATAGCGGAATGCAGGGGACAGGAAGTAGTTAACCATCTCCTGGTGAAAGACTGGGGTAAGGCTGCCGGAGATCGGCGGCACGATCCAGACCCAGTCAGCAGGGCAGCCGCCTCTTGCCCGCTGCTCGTTCTCCAGGTGCTTCATGAAGGAGGCCGTGGCTGCATGGTGATCCACGATGGTCACCTTGGCCAGCTACGGAGAAGAAGGGCCTCAGCATTCACACTGGAAGGGCCCCAACCCACCTTGCAGCTCCCTCCAGGTTCTACCTTTTGCCTCTAGCTACCTCCAGCTCTGCTCCCCACAAACTACAATATCCGTTATGCCCTTCACCTTTTGTAGTACAATTGCCAGTGGGGAAACCACCCAGGATAACCTCATTTTATATACAGCCTCTGCTCCTATAGTCTAGTATGTGTGTACTAAGTCCTTCAGGAGAGTTAAGTGCCATGGTGGGTAAATAATATATTAGACTCGAAAATAGGAGGAACTTTAAACCCCATCGCCTCAGCAAAAAAAAGAAAATAGGAGGACCTGAGTTTAAACCCCATTTCAGATACTTCCTAGCAAGTTACTTAACCTACCTTGCCCTCAGTTTCCTCATCTGTAAAATGGGAATAATAATAATACCTCCCCACAAGGTTACCATGAGCTTCAAATAAGGTAACACATGAATAATACTTTAAAAATCTGAAAGTGCTGTAAGAATGACACCTCAGATGTATATGTTGCCTGGAATGAACTCCATCATAACCAGCATGCAGTGTTCCTTCATGGAACTGCAGCATCCATAGAGCAATAGGCTCTGTGAGCTATAATTTAGCATGCTGGGCTTGTAGATTCCTGTTGGTGCTCAGCATTTAGCTGTGACTGCTGTTCCCAGGATGCACTATGACGCTGGGGCCCCAGTTCTCATCAGCCTCCCAATTCCTTGTTCTTCAGTTCCCAAGATCCACTACAGTGCTGTGACTTTGCCTTCCAAGATTCGCTGTGACCCAGCTCCCTCCCAATCCACCGCGTCCTTCCCCTAACCCTGCTGCTTCCCTACTTGGTAGCTGTGCAGCACTGCTAGGTTGATCTCCACTGCTGCCTTGTCCTTCCACAGAGAGGAGGTTGTGCGGGTGTCCAGGTCCATGCAGACGGCCACATCCTGGGAGCGGGGGGGGCAGAGGAGAGTTTGGTAGGGGACAGGGTGGGGAGACAATCTGCCTCAGGCTCTAGGACCCTGAGCTCTTAACAGGAGGGAGACTCCCCCCTTGGAGTTCTTGGCTATCTTGGCTCCTTATGGGCCATTTTGTCAAATCCCTTCAAAATGAGAAGCATAATAGTAACACTCATGGAGTGGCATCTGGCTAAGGGACAGCCTGAGATACATGGGCCTTGGAGGGCTTGAGGGTGGCTTGTCTGTCTGTAAAGGAAGCATAGGAAGGGGACTTACTCTGATCCTCCTCCCCCCTCCACAACCCAGTCCCCGCTTTTCTTCCAGTTCCAGCTCCTGGACTAGTACTGGGATTCTGGGGCTGGGTCCCTCTTCTAGCCTTCCTTCTCTTCTATCCCAAGGGCTGGCACTGCCCCATGCCCAAGCTCTCACCTCAAGGACGTTGTAGCGGTGGGGGTCACACAGGTTGCGCATACCGATCTCACTGCTCATGTACCAGCCGCTGAAGGGCACTGCAGGGAACTCCAGGCCTCCGATCTCCAGCAGCATGTTGGACACAGCCGGGAGGGCATACCAGCGAAGGCCCAAGGACTCGAACCATTCCAGCCTGCCAGGCATGGGACATGGGTGGGATGGGCACACCAGGGAACCCCCAGTCTGACCTCCAGCTCCGCCGGAGCCACAACTCGGTCTAGAATGGCATTCTTCCCCATATCCCAGTCTCCTCTGTCTTTCAAGACTTAAATCTCATTTTCCTCTTAGAACTTTCACTGATCCACAGTCAAGTCAAGTTAGCAAGCATTTATTGAATGCCTACTGTGTACTAAGCACTAGGATTACAAGAAATGCAAGAACAAAACCAACCCAGTCCCATCCACAGAACTGATTGTGAGCTCTTTGCTCTGTGCTTATGATCAAATAACCTTTCCCTTAGTGAGGGTAGGAGTTTCACGCTATGAGTGTTATTTGTGTAAAAATCTGGCTTTCTGGTACACTTGGAAGGGCTTCAGATAAAGGATTCCCTGGCAGGGGAGAAACAAACACATCACTCAGAGCCTGGGGAGGTGAATGAGCCCATTCTGTGGAGGATTCGTAGGACCCAGACAAAATGGAGAGGATTAATTGGGATCTGCCCCGTAGGAGGAAGCAGTCTTGTTGGCAAGATCACCCACTCTAGAATATGCTCCTTGTGGACAGGGACTCTTTAAGTATTTGTCTTTGCCTGGCAGCATAATGTATGTTGAATTGAGTCAAAGATGTATCAGAAAAGGCTGGAACAATATGCTCCATGAGGTCCGAGAGTTCTCATCTAGCTAGCCCAGAGGAAGACTTGAAGTGGCAGAAACACTGGGCTTGAGTCTTCTTGCTGAGATTAAGATAAAGGGATGAATCCCAGTCTTGTCACTTGGTACTCTAGCGATCCAATTATGAGAATGTTTCTCAACCTTTCTGTGCCTCAGTGTCTCCATATGGAAAAAAACAGGGTTTGGGCTAGATGGTTTCTAGAGTCCCTTTTGCTTCCAGATCCTATGCTCCTTATATGATAGCCCCAAAACAGGTTAGTTAATGCCAAGATGCCATCATGTATATTTTGGGCTACATCAGGAGCATCTTGGATAACGCACCACAGGAGAAGAACCAGGCTGTAATATGTGCCAGCTCTGACACTTACTATCTCTGGGATCTCTGATACATCTCTGCCTTTTTGGGGCTTCATTTCTTCATCTGTAAAATGGGACTGATAATAATAGTAATAACAGTCAGCACTTATATAGTGCTTTAAGGTTTGCAAGGGGCTTTACATGTATTATTTAACTGAGATTATTAATATTCATGACAACCCTGCGAGGTAATTGCTATTATTATCCCCATTTTACAAATGAAGAAAGTGATTTGCCGAGGAACACATTACTAGTAACTGTGTAAGGTGGGTTTCAAACTCATATCTTTCAGCCTCCAAGAGCACTGAGCCTAACCTACCTCATAGATTTGTTTTTTGATGAGGAAAGCATCTTACAAGGTGCTAGGTAAATGCTCTGATGATTTCTCTCTTCACTGACGCAGGGCACTTGGCTACAGTAGCTAGTGATACCTATGTGTCTGTTCCTTACCTGGCTATCTCCTGTGACAGTTCCTCTCTTTCTATTTGGGACCAAGCAGGAAGTCTTCCCAACTTTCTAAGACTTGGTAGAATTTGTGCTCTACTGGCTTAGCTTTTGGAAAACCAAGGTCACCTCTGTGTCATGGCAAATCTAATGAGCTTTTCCCAATCCAGTCCTTTTTGATCTCTCTGCAGCCTTTGGACCCTTTCCTCCTGGACACTCTCCTCACTAGGTTTTTGAAGCACTATCCCAATTCTCTTCCTCTCTGACTTCTCCTCACTCTTCTTCACTGGTTCTTCATCCATGTTCTACCTACCTTAGGTGTTCCCGAGGCTCTGTTCTGGACTCTCCCCCCCCCCACTCTGTGATGTCTCATTTGTTGACCTCATCAATCCTCACATGTTTGATGGCTCTATCTACAATTCCCAGATCTAGGCCTAGTCTCTCAGTTGAACTATAATCATGCATTTTGGACATCAGGATCTACTCCAAACTCAACATCTCCAAACCAGAACTCATTATCTTTCCTTCCAGAACCTTACTCTCTATTGAATTTCCCTCTTACTGTTGAGGGTACTACTAACTTTGGGATCATCCTCTGTTCCTCATAGTCACTCCTACCTCCACACATCCAACCTATCACTGCTTCTACCATCACAACATCTTTCTCATGTGGCTTTTCTCTACTCAATCACAATCCTAGCTCACCTTTCCCCAGATTATTACAGTAACCTAACTGGTCTGTCTCCATTCCAATTCATTTTCTAAGATGATTTTTAAGGTCTGATCTTTCCCTCACTGAACTGACAGCAAATGCTTGATCTTTTGGCTGAGTAATTGAGAGTGTTTATTTCCAATATCATCACCTTAGAATTCAAATGACTGAAATACATCCAGCAATTTCATCATTCTGTAACAGTATGACTCTCTTGCTCAGTGAGCTCCAAAAACTTCCTATTACCTCTGGGGTCAAATATAGATTCCTTTGTTTGGCCTTTAAAGCTCTTCATAAAATAGACCCTTCCTGTCTTTCAGGTCTTACACCTAACTCTCCTACACACATTTTACATTCCAGATCCAGAGTTCCTTAAACATGGAACTCTAGCTGCCATCCACATGTCTTTGCACTGGTTGTCTACTATGTGGAGAATGCTGTTCCATCTTCTCAGCCTCATCTGCTGCAGGGAGCCTTTCCCATCCTTCACCTGTTTTTTTTCTGGGTAATTTAATCATTGTATTAATAAGGCCAGCAGATTATTAATAAAAGGATGGTCATTTGGCTGTCTCCCTTAGACCAAAGACAATCATGGCAGTAAGACTCACAGTTTATGTACCCTTCAGTGTTCAATCAGGGATTGAGAGTGACCCTTGGACAAAGAAATTTTCTCTACTCAGACTACCTGAAGGCTATTGAGACAAAAAGGTCTTTCTCCCCCCATGCTTGAAGAGAACACAGGGCATTCCTCCACTATTCATGCCTTTGTTTCTCAGATTCCCTTTCACCTGCTCTTTATATATTTTGTAGGCACCTGATTGTTACATGTCTCCCTCATTAGAATGTCAGCTCCTTGAGGTCAGGGCCAGTGGTTCTTCCCTTTTTTTTGTATCCTCAGCTTTTAGCCTTTAATAAATGCTTGCTAATAGATAAATGGTAGATATGATAGATAAAGCATCCAAGAAAGACTTTGGTGGAGGGGCTAATTTATATATTACTATGTTATTGTGATTTTTTTAGACTAAAGAGTCCTATACTCAATAGCTTATCACATCTGGGTCTGCAAGTGTGTAACATTTGCTTTGGTCACTTATCAAGTCCCTTTGAATATCCAAAAGATTTGTCTCAGGTACACATGGGTGAAGAAAGTGGGCACCTATGGCAAGGCCAGGGGCACTTTGGGAGCATTTATAACCCAAGGAGTCTGGCAAAGACTAGAGAAATTGTCCAGATGCCTCAAATTATCTTAGCCAGTCTGAGGGGTGTGTAGTGGGCACCTAAGCGTTGTCTTAATTTGCATTTTTCTATTCAGCAGTGATTTAGAGCATTTTTTTCACATGACTAGAAATTGTTTCAGTTTCATCTGAAAATTGTTTGTATCCTTTGACCATTTATCAATTGGAAAATGGTAAAACTAAAACTTCTTTACAAGTTAAGCAAAGATTTTTCCAATATCATCATTATTAGAAGTCAACCCATATTACAAAAATGATTTGACATATTTTATTTTTTTGTAACAAGTGCCAGAGGAAGGAAGAACAAAACCCCAGAGGAGGTACTGGAATCTGGCTTTCTAATCCCTTTCTTGAGATTATTTCTAGAACACTTTGCTTAAATTTTATTTCCATGACCAGACTCTACTTTGAATGATGGTTATTTGTAGTCTTGCCTTATCCCCTCTACTGCACCATTAGTCCCTGGAGCTCAGGGACCCTGCCTTCTGCTTCCTTGTGCCCTTCTCCATTAGCCTAGCCTCAGTGAGTACATGGGGAATCCAGGAAGAGGTCCGGAGTTCCTCCAGCCAGACCGTCACATCCCTGGCCCCTGCTCCCTCTTCCCCACCACTACTCACGTCGGATGTTGCAATGGCACCTCGAGCACTAGTTCAGGAGGCAGTGGGAAGAGTTCAGGTGGCTCATCTGAGGCCTGGAGCAGCAGCGGCAGCACATCAAAGCGTCCATTCTTCGGGGTCCATCCATGCTGGATGCAGAGCTGAGGGGAGAGATTCCAGAGAATGTCAAAGACTGCAATATCAGCCATCCCGCGTCGCCCACTTTAGCGATCTCCTTGTTGGCCAGGAACCCTTTTCTCTCACTCAGGGGTCCCCACAGTGGCTACCCTAACTTCCCATCATAGTGTTCTTCAGGTTGACCAAGCATCTTACCTCAGGGAGACCCACTAGGGCCACCCCACCTTGATGATAGTGATCCCCCAATTTCTATCACGTCAGTGGTCCCCACAATGGCTCCTTATCTTCTCTAGCCCAGTGATGTTCATACTGGCCAAGCACCTCATCTCCTCCCTCAATATTCTCCAAGGTAGGGGTCCCACACCCCTTACCTCTGTGATCTCCCCTTCTCCATCTAGGTCTCTGACTCCATCACCTACCTCAGTGATCTCCACATTGGCGGGGTCCCCCAAAACAGAGCCATCTTGCTGCCGGTAGCCTGCATATCGGATCAGCTGGCTGTTCCAGATACGGAAGTCCCCCTTGCCTTGGGAGCGCTGAGGGAACACTGTGATGGCTGAGCTAGGGAGCAAGGCGACATGAGACCTTCTCGTAGATGCTCCGTACTTACAAACCTGCTGAAGGGCTTTGAGGGAAGGCTGGGGTTGATAATGGGGTGGGGGGAAAGTCTCTGAGGAGGAGAAGGTCCTTTGGTATGGTACTGTAACTTGGAATCCTTTTTACTCCAAGCCAATTTAACTGGGAGTGGGAGAAGGTATGGTGATGAGGACCCTAAGTCCAGTCTGACCACAGATATAGTTACACTATGCTCCCACAGAGGTTAGGGGGAGAGGTACACCATAGTGATCTCAGAGAGAAAATAACACTTTGTGGTGGTTTAGGGAGACCCAGGGGCAGTGGTTATCACAAGGAGGAAATATAGCCTTCTTTTTTTTTTTTTTTTTTTGCTTTTTGCTGAGGCAATTGGGGTTAAGTGACTTGCCCAGGGTCACACAGCTAGGAAGTGGTAAGTGTGTAAGACCAGATTTGAACTCAGGTCCTCCTGACTTCAGGGCTGGTGCTCTATCCACTGCACCATTTAGCTGCCCCAATATAGCCTTCTTTCATCTGCCATGAAAGCACCCTGGGACAAAGCCCCAGTGGTCCTGTGCTAGTTAAGGCTTTGGTGTGGGAAGAATTCCAGCTTGGCTAAGATGGGTCTCAGAAGGGAGTGTTGTGATTAAGGGAAGAATGTCTGATGGGCATTAGAGATGGAGTTAGAATATCAGACCCGGGATGGGAAGGATGTGAGTAGGAGGCAGGGCAGTTCTTAACACTGAGTGGGAGCCTTACAGGGTGGGGGAAAGGGGTCCCACAGCCTGGCCACTCACCGAAGGTTGCCTTTGTTGGTAGCATATTTGATGTGATTGCAGATGTAGGTGAACATCTCCTGAGCAGAGCTGCAATCTCGGGCATCAAACACCTGGAGTGGCAGGATAGCGTCAGACGGTGGGAACCCAGGAAAAAAAGCAATAATGGGTTATATTTATATAGGATATTTTATGGTTTTCTTAGGGGTGGAAGCAAGAGCAATGGACTTGGAATCAGAAGACCCATGCTAAGGTTTCAATCCGAATCCTCCCTCATTAAGGCTATGTCAATGGAAAAATCATGGAAACTCACTAATATTTAACCTCAGTTTCCTATTCAGCAAAATGGGGATAATAACATCTTCACTATATATATATATATCTCAGAGGGTTGTTGTAAGGAAAGTGCATTGTAAAGCTCTATTATTGTGAAAATGTTAGCTGTCTTAGCTCACTTGATTTTCATAACAACCCTTTGAGGTAGGCAGTATAAGGATTATACTCATTTTATAGATGAAGAACCAGATGTTCAGAATTAAATTTTTTTGTCCAAGATCTTTTACAAAAAGTAAATGTCAGAGCCAGGACTTAAAAAAATAATGTCCTTCGTTATATCACAGCTGCCTCTCAACATTAATGTCTCATGAGTAATGGTCATTAATTCTCCCACCATGAGCTGAATACGAGGGCACATTTTCCTGTCCTCTTCCCCAAAGGCTCCTGTGCCCCTTTCCTAATTTGTTATCCTTAGAGTTGAGAAGGAGCAGTTTGTCTCATTAGTGATCCCTCTCCTTTCTAACACTCTTTCCAATTAGACTGGAAACTCCTTGAAGGCAGGTATAGGTACTACTGATGGGGAGCCTGAAGCACGATCCAGCTAGGAAGCACAGTAGAGAGTGTTTGACTTGGGATCAGGGGACCTGAATTCACAATCTTCCCTCCGAGTCCTAGCTCGGTGTCCCTGAGCAAGCAAGCTTTTCTCATCTATAAAATAGGAGTATTCATAGCCCCTACCTCCCAGGGTCATGAAGATAATTAGGATAACATATACAGAGCACTTTGTAAGACTTAAGGTGCTGTATAAATGCTAAATATTTTTCTTATTATTTTTGTTCTCTTTGGGCAAGAAGGCTGTCACGCTCTTCTGAGAGTATGCTGGCCACCATGCCCCATTTTGGTAAACAGAGAAAGCAAGAGGAGATCCTCTTCCCAGAAGCCTTCCCTTTATTAATTTTTTTCCAGGCGACCTCTCCTTGATTGTCCTTCCTGCTCAGACTCTGTCAGAACAGCTTGGAACATTATTTATAGGATTAGAGATTTACATTTGGAATTGATCATCCCATCTAATTTCCTTCTCTTATTCTACAGGTGAGACACCTGAGGTCCAGGAATTGGCTTAGGCAAGATTACCTAGCCAGGAGGCAATGATGGAGCTCTCTTCCCTCCACCAGGTTATTCATTCAGTGCTTCTCCTGGTGCTTTTCACAGGCCAGGCATCTCACAAACATTAAATGAACTGTATTGAATATTGCCTTGTAAGGGCAATCGTAGGGCCCGGTGTCTGTTTATCTTAATTGTTAAGTGTTCCAGCTCTCCCTGCATTGGCAGCTAGGAGAGGGCAAAATTAATAGTGTTGACTAATGGGCTGAGGGGGACAGCCTGAGTGTGCTCCTCCAATAATTCCCATTAAGCACTTTCCAGCAAATCAAAGAAGGAATCTTTTTTTTCCGACCCCACTGCCCCTTACTCTTTTTTTCCGACCCCACTGCCCCCTTACTCTTTTTTTCCGACCCTACTGCCCCTTACTCTTTTTCCCAACCCCACTGCCCCCTTACTCTTTTTTTCTGAACCACTGCCCCCTTACTCTTTTTTTCCGACCCCATTGCCCCCTTACTCTTTTTTCCAACCCCACTGCCCCCTTACTCTTTTTTTTCTGACCTCACTGCCCCTTATTCTTTTTTCCAACCCCACTGCCCCCTTACTCTTTTTTTTCTGACCCCACTGCCCCCTTACTTTTTTTTCCTGGCTGCACAGCCTATTCCTCCATCCCTCACATCCTTACCTGCAGCTTCCCCCACTGTATCCTCCCCACACATCGAGGGGCATTTCTCCAGGCCTGCTTAGCTCCAAACACAAGCTCACTCTCCCGGAGTTGGTAGGTGCCTGTGGCCGCCACCTCAGCCTCTACTTCTCGAAGCCGTTGTCCATGGGCTGGGGAGCCGCTCCTGGGGAAAGAGAGTCAGGGGAGCTCTGGGTATGTTTGAAGAGAGCTCCTTAGGATCCGGAGGTCCTGCTGATTGCAGGGATTAAAGGCAGATAGTCCCTGAAGGGTCTGAGAGGCAGGAAACAGGCAGAAGTCAGAGCTGGAGTCTGAGGAATCTTAGTGGGCCGCTTTCCTGGGATCTAGAGCTGGCTGGCCCTCAGAAATCACAGCCCCCTCATTTTGGAGGTGGAGAATTGAAGCTTACACATCTAGGAAAGAGCAGTCAAGTTTGAAGCCTGCATCTCAGAGTCTGAATCTCTTTCCAGAAAGGCAGCCACATGGGGTAGTTAGTTGTTAGAGCACTAGACTGGAGGTAAGGAAGAGTTCAAATCTGACCACTTGTATGGCAGGACATTTAAATTCTGTTTGCCTCAGTTCCTTCAACTGTAAAATGGGAATAATAATTGGATCTATCTCTCAGAGTTGTTGTGAGGCTCAAATGGAATAATGTGTGCAAATCACTTAGCACAATGAGCAGATACTTAATAATTAATACTTGTTTCCTTCTTTTCTATTACACTGCTTTTTTTTTAATATAATGGTGAGGTCACTCTGATGGATGGAATTTGAAGTAGGTTGGTTTCTAGGGATTTCAGAAGAGAGGAGGTGAAGGGGATGGTCTCACCTCTTGATAGAGCTGTAGTATTGGTTAATGAAATCTCGGGCCTGGATGAGTAGCTGGCCGGGGGACAGGGGCCCCTCGGTGGGACGGCTTTGAAGTTGCCTTGGTAGCACAAGGGAGCCCAGGCAGCGTCTCGGGGTACAGGGCCCATCCTGGTGGTGAGAACATGGTGATTCAGGGACTAAGAACAGAAAGGTTTGGGGGAACTGTGCAGGGAAGGGAGTTGGAAGCAGAGTAAGTGCAAGAGTTTGAGGTGGATCGGTGAGGTTTAAGAGGGGTTTTGGAGATTAGTGGGAGCACTGGAATCAAAGGGATGAGTAAAGTTAAGGCTAAGGTAAGGGCATGGGGGAGGCTAAGGTTAGGTTTCAGCATTATCGATCTAATCCCCTGTACTTTCCCAAGTACTTTTACATCTTTTGATTTTCTCCATTGTTTCTTCCCAGCCATTTGCAGACCTTGTTGCAAGTGCTCATGGATAGTACCTCCCCTCGCCCCAACTGTGATAGATGAACTGTGACCTCATCTTGACCAGAATTGTGCCTCTATAACTGTCTTCTCCACATCTTGTCGTCTCTGTCTTTTCAGGCCTGTCTTCTCTTTCCTATTTCACTTTCATTTTTTTCTTCCATTAAAATATAAGCTCCTTGAGGGTAGTGACTTTTGCTCACATAAATAGTCTTAGCAAAAATAAAAAAACTGGCACATGCCATTTATCTGTCTCTGTATTTTTCTATTTCTCTATTTATCTGTCTATCTTTCTATCTACATGTCTATGTATCTACCCGTCTATCTTTCAAATCTACTTGTCTGTTTGCCTGTCTATCTGTCTGTCTATCTCTCTATCTACTTGTCTGTCTGTCTGTCTATCTACTTGGCCTATCTCTCTATCTACTTGTCTGTCTATCTGTCTGTTTATGTCTCTACTAGTCTGTCTGTCTGTCTATCTCTCTTTATCTACTTATCTATCTATTTGTCTATCTCTCTACTTGTTTGTCTATCTATCTGTCTGTCTGCCTACCTATCCATCCATCCATCCATCTTATCCATCTATCTTATCTTTCTGTTTATCTATGTATCTATCTATCTATCTATCTGTCTGTCTGTCTGTCTGTCTGTCTATCTATCTTACATATCTACTTACTTGTACCTAGTATTTATTTATCTATCATCTATCATAACAGAACCATATGGATTAGGTGGGGACAATGGTCTATATCTGATAGGCAATCTGACCTCAGAACTGGAGCTAAAACTCTCATATCTCATGACTCACTCCAGTCTTCTTTCTCTTGGGCAGTTTGAAGGGTTGAGGTATTGACGGGGAGAGGTGAGTGGGGTGTTTGGGATTAGGGTTAGGATTGGGAATCTGAGTCATCTTTGGGGGAAGAAAGGTTGGGAGGTACCAGGGATTCATTTCTAAATGATTGTCTTTGTAAAAGAGCAAAGGACTCCTTGCAAATGGTTTTCTACTCTCCAGAGGAAAAGAGCAAGGTAGGAGGAAGGAGAAGTTCCAAGGAACTTACCTGCTGGGCTTGGGCACTCAGAGTGTCGTATGTGATGCTTCCTGCTTCCCAGTTCTTTATTCTTGAGAATTTGGGCCCCTCGGGTGGCCGGGCTACTGGGGGGCTGTTGGGGAGTCAAGAATCATGAGTGTTCTTGACTTCTCTCAATTTCCCCTAAGATCTATTTCTAGGACTAGAGCTATAACTAGAGTGGGGCAACTAGGACTTTGCCCCAGGGCACTGAAGATAGCTGACAGGGACAGGAATGCTCCTGAATGTATCACTCAGCATGTAACCCTCAAGGCTCCCATTGCATCATGTTTCTTTCTCAGTGTCTGCCTTCCTCCCTTGCCACACTCCTAACTGCCACCTCTGGAGTCAGGGATCTTTGTTTGTGCCTCAGGGGCTCAAGCTGAGCTTTCTGGGTAAAAAGCTTCTCCTTTTCTCTGCTTAATTACATCCCAAATGGGGAGAACTCTCTCCTCCTGCCTCCCTCTAACTTATTGTTACCCTAGGTCCCAGGAATCTTAGTTCTTGCTTTGTCTAGGACCCTCTCAATTTAGGGTCACATCTTGGACAGGCCTGAAGCTGAAAATTCGAGTTTTGCTTTACCCACACTGCAGGGTCCTGTTCTCTAGGATACTATTACTTATCGATAAAAACTAGCTCTAGTGCTGAGGGATGTAACAAAAACCTCAGGGGAATGGGATTGGATGGAGGTCCTTGGGATATCTTCAGCTAGGATTCTTCTGCCCAGATTTCCCAGATTCCTGCTTGAACCCCTTCCTCATCAGGGGCTGCTAGGGGCTAATTTAGCACTGGAGATCGTGTGAAGGGAAGCCTCAAGAGCGTTATCACTTCCTCCCAGAGCTGCCACTGTGGGGGAGGAAGGGAGGGGGCCCAGGCAGCTCTGGGCTGCTTCTCTGGACCAGAGATGACCTGTACTCCTGTGTCTCAGTCCCATTGCTTCTTTGACTCCAAACTCCCCATTTTTGCCTAAAAGTCCAACGTCCTTCTCCTTGGGTCCCCTAGGTGGCTTCTCTCTTGGTGGCCCCCCATCATATCTTTTTCCCTCCCCCCTCACTAGCACTGATTTATTTCCTAGTGATGGAACTAGGGGCTGCTAATATAGATAGGACGAGAGTAGGGGTTCTTAATCTGGGGTTGGAGGATGGATTTCAGGTGGGTCTGTCAGTTCGGAGCAGAAAAAAAATTATCTTTATTTTCACTAACTTTAGGGTAAAATTGAGCATTTCCTTCAATTATTTAAAAACATTATTGTGAGATGAGGTCTACAGGTTTCACTGGACTAAAAAGCCTCATGCAACAAAAATGATTAAGGATCCTTAGTTTAGAGATTGAATCTGGAAGTCTCTTGCAGCCAAATCAGTGTTTCTTACCCCAGAACGATCCCCTTAGGAGGACTCTGTCAAGTGTGTGTTCTGGGGAGGGGGCTTGCTGATAGGGACGGTGGAAGGGAGGAGTGCACCAAGCCCTCCCCCCAATTAGCCATCTCTGTTATCCTGGCTCTCTGCCTTCTCCTCTTCCTCCTCACCAGATTTTGGAAATCCCTGGATTGCTGAGCCCTCTCTGAAGGCTCCCTAGCCTCTACTCAGGGCTGGCTGCTCTCTTTTCGTAGTATTCATCCCTTCGGATATTATAAAACTCTCGTTCTTCCCCTGATCTGTTTTCTGGCCTTCCTTTCTCCCAGCATATGTGTCTCCCTTGTCCACGAGTCCTGGCTGTGTCCCTGCCGGGATAGCCCCCACATTCCCAGCACCCTCTCCCAGCAGGGGTCCCGTGGCCCTCCTGCAGCTCTCCCACACCATATTGCACATGGCCCTCACCTGACGTCCGCCACGGCTGGACCCCCGTTCTCAGGTCCTGGCGCCCCACTCTGTTTGCTGCACAGTCCCAGCCCCAGGCCCAGCCCCAGGCCGCAGGGTGGTCCAGGCTCCTGGCCCACACTCTTCAAATTGCCCATGTTGGCTGTTCAGAGACTAGGCAGCTCTGAGCTAAGGACCGGCCTTTTCCTTAGGAAACAGATAAGGGAGGGGGCCGGCGGGGAGGGGACGGGCCTGGGGGGAACCGGGGGTTGGCAGCTCGGCCCTGGGCCCCACCCCCGCCCCCACACACAATGGGACAGGAACAGCTCAGCTGGGAGGCAGTAAAGGCCACAGGCCCCACACCCTCCGAGAGGGGTGGGGGGCCCGGACACTGAGGTTCCGTTTGGAGCCTGCTAGCCTTGGTGGCTGATAAGTGGGAACCCAGGTGTCCTGACCTTGGGAACTGGAACAAGCCCTGAGCAGCGGCCCATGGGGATGGGGTGCTGGTGGGGGCTGGGGCCCAGCAGAAGGTGGGCCAGAGTTATCCAGGCCTCAGGACAGACTCCGTTCCAGACTAGGAATCAGATAACCAAGTTCCTGAACCTGAACTTGGAGCTCAAGCTTTGACATAAGCTTAAGAACACAGGATTGAAAAATTTGGGAGGAAACTTTTTTTTTTTTTTTTTTGTTTTGCTTTTTGCTGAGGCAATTGAGGTTAAGTGACTTGCCCAGGGTCACACAGCTAGGAAGTGTCCGAGACCGGGAGGAAACTTGAGGGTACTCTCATCCCACCCCCTCAATTTATGGATGACAAAAAGCCAGATGTAGACTGACTGAGCGACGACGCGGCCGAAACGTAGAAATGGTAGGACTGGCCTCCAGGGCCAGGGCCTGGTTCTCTCCCTCATATTTGCCCCTTCACTCTTCCTTCTATTTTATTTTCCCAGCCCTGACTAAACAGAGGATCAGAGATGTCAGTCTGAGCTTAAGGGGTTGGCGGCAAGTAAATGGAATGAGGCTGATGGAAGGGACTTGGGATCTGGGATCATCTTTAATGTGTTGCTCAAACTTACCATTTTAGGGGCTGCAGCAATATGGAAGCTCAATCTGGGCCATAGAGTCATTCAAAGATGCTGCCCTGGACCTTCCCTTCCCAGCCCCAATTTCCTGGCACTCCCCCTCCTCACCTCCTCTGAATCAAGGTGGGGACACAAAGAAGCAGGAAGCTTCCTCAGCCCCTCCCCCCCAGCCTCTGATGCATGTGGTCTCAGGGGAGCAGAAGGTCAGCAGATGGGAGCAATGGTAGAATGAGATGGAAACTGCCCAGGGGGAGGCCTAGAATCCCTTACCAGACTACAACCCCCAGAACGCATAGTTGTCCTATCTTGATGCTTCCCAGGTAACATAGCACAGAAGGACTTGTAGTTTTTAATCCCTGAGTGAGGAAGCTTCAGGGGACACAGTCTACCTTTTTCTTTGAACATCTGGCTTCAGAGATAGAGAGATAGATGACAGAGGGAAGAAGGGAGGGAAAGAGAAAGAGACAGCGAGACAGACAGACAGACAGTGTTAAAAAAGGATGTGTGGAAAAAGATTTTAGTCTGGCTCAGAGAAAGGCAAGCAGAGGCAGGAACTGAAACATTTTTATTGGATGCATTGCTGGAAATCAGTGGAGGTCATTGTATAGGAAGAATGAGAGGGCAAACTCTAGGTGAATTTAAGAGGACAGTAACCTTCAAAATTTTTATTTGTTTTCTATTCTGAACATAACAAACACCAAATAAAATAAGCATTCTCATATACAAAGTAAAATAAAAAGAGTTGTAAATGAAACGATATATTTCATCTTGAATATAGTTTGCTTTTACTTGTATACATATAAAATGAATTAGACATTTAATATTTTTTAAAATTTAAATTTATTTTGTTCAATTAACAAAAATCTATTTTTTCTCCCTTTCACCTCCCTTTTCCTTCCTCCTTAAAAAAAGAAAAAAAACCCTCAATACTTGTAACAAATATGTATTGTTAAACAATACAAATTTTCATTTGGCCAGGTCCAAAAAAAGTGTCTCCTTCTGCACCCTGAGTGTATCACCTCCCTGTCACGAAGTGGTTAGCATTCTACAAATATTTCCTCTTTCTTTGACCTCTTGTAAGTATAGGCCTAGCAGGCATATTGCTGGGTCAAAGGGAATACCAAGTTGAGTAATCTTTGGGGAACAGTTCCAAAATGCTTTCCAGGAGAACTTGGACAATTTAAACTTGTAGCTTTCAAAGCTGTCCTGCTTGTCTATTTTTCTTTTGAACTTTTTTTTTATTCTCTTCTGTACATTTAAAAAAGTTTTAGTGCCTTTTTTCTTTTTCTTCCTTCTTTCCTTCCTTCCTTCTTTTCTTTTCCTTCCTCCCTTCCTCCCTTCCTCCCTCCCTCCCTCCCTCCCTCCCTTCCTCCTTTCCTTCCTTCCTCCCCTCCCTCCCTCCTTCTCTCCCTTCCTCCTTTCCTTCCTTCCTTCCTCCCTCCCTCTCTCCCTTCCTCCTTTCCTTCCTTCCTTCCTCCCTCCCTCCCTCTCTCCCTTCCTTCCTTCCTTCCTTCCTTCCTTCCTTCCTTCCTTCCTTCCTTCCTTCCTTCCTTCCTTCCTTCCTTCCTTCCTCCTTTCCTTCCTTCCTTCCTCCCTCCCTCCCTCTCTTCCTTCTTTCCTTCCTTCCTTCCTTCCTTCCTTTCTTCTTTCCTTCCTTCTTTCCTTCCTCCCTCCCTCTCTTCCTTCCTCCCTCCCTCCCTCCCTCCCTCCCTTCCTTTCTTCTTTCCTTCCTTCCAACACCACCCTGGCAACAAATATGCACAGTTAAGCAGAATAAATGTTCATACTGACTGTTACTGAAAATGTGTGCCTTATTCTGCACCTTCAGTCCATCACCTCTCAGTCACTAAGTGAGTAGAATACTCCATCATTGGTCCTTTGGAATTTCTGGTAGTCAACTTGAAGGGCAAGGGTTGATCTGGGGTATTAAAACCGAAGGGAACAGTGACAAGTTGGACAGTTGGGTTTGATGTTAAGAAGATGGAGGGAAATGTGTTTGGAGAACAATTCAGAATAATATAGGACCCCAAGATTTAGAGAGCACTGGGTTCCTTTCATACTTATTACACATGTAGTCAGGTGGCAGAGTGGATAGAATATTGTACCTGAAGTTGGGAAGATCAGATCTTGTATTCTGTCTCAAAGTCTTAGTAGTTGGGTGATCCTGGGCAGTCACTTAACTTCTATGGGGATAATAACTGCCCCACTAGGATTATTTTGAGGACCAAATGATATGGAAAGGGCTTTGAAAACTTTGAAGTATGATATGCATGATATTTTTATTATTCCTATTTTATAAGTGAGAAAAATGAGATCCCAGGTCATTTTGTGACTTAGCTAAGAAGGGCAGAGCCAAGACCAGAAATTCTACCACACCATGCTATCTCTGGGAAAGGAAAGGAAGAATGATGCAATTAAGACTGGAAATGAGCTAGGAATGGGCCTAGCCAAGGCCAGACTAAGTAGGTGGGGAGAACATGTAGGGGTATGATAAAAATAAATGGTTTAGGATTAAAAGCTCAAGAGTTCAGCCTGGATATTGAAAGGTAGGGGAGGTGCAGCTGGATGGCACAGGGGATAGAGCATGGGTTCTGGAGGCAAGAGGACCTGAGTTCAAATCTGTACTGAGATATTATTTATGTGACTCTGGGCAAGAAACTTAAGCCTGATTACCTCAAAAAAAAAAAAAAAGGTAAAGGATAGAAAGGAGTTTTGATCTCACTTTTTCAATGGTCAGAGATCATTATCAGTTCATCTCTAGCCTACACTGATTTCTAAGTGGGACCAGATTGCCATTGATCTGTTCCCTTAAAAAGCCCCTGTTCTCAGGAGGGATCCAGGGCGTAGATGTACCATTAATAACATATACAAAGAACTTCTTCGGGGCAGCTAGGTGGCACAGTGAATAGAGCACCAGCCCTGAAGTCAGGAGGACCTGAGTTCAAATCTGATCTCAAACACTTAACATTCCCTAGCTGTGTGACCCTGGGCAAGTCACTTAACCTTAATTGCCTCAGTAAAAAGCAAAAAAAAAAAAAAAAAAGAACTTCACTAGTCAGACCAGGTTTACAGGTTTACTGGACTAAGCCAGTTTATTTACACAAATTTGATTGGGATGTCACCTTCATTTCTGAATATATCTCTCCCTTCTCCCATCAGCCAAAGCCATCTCTTTTGAGAAAGAATGAAAAAGAAAGAAGAAAAAAGCATTTTGGCAAAACCAGACAAAGCATAGGATTATAGATGCAGAGCTGGAAGGATATTCATTCTCTTCCTCCCCCTAACCCCCAACATTTTATAGAAGAATCATCTGTGAAGAAACGAACTGTGCTTGACAGTATATTCAGTATTTCAAACCCTTAGTACCCCACCTCTGCAATGAAGGGAGGGAGGGCATTTTCTCAACTCTGCTCTGTGGCCAAGTTTTAACCAGGATGTTGTGAGACATTCTGCCTTTAAGACCGATAAGCTGTTGCCAAGAAAAGGAGCTTGTATGAGTTGTATATTTTCTTTAAAGAACAAAGCACAACGAGACTTGTTCAGGATTCAGTCCACATTCATGCCCACACCTTCCCCACCTTCCGTTGTAGTCCCTTCTAAGACTGTTGATGTTCTGACCCATGATGGTGTAGGAGTTTTGGCCATCAATGAGTCATTCATTGCACCTCAGCCACTGGACTCTGCAGCAACAAGGCTTATTATCCTTTGTGAACTAACTTTGGGGATAAACTAGGTGTCAGGGCAAATTGTTTTTGTTTCTTGGTGATGTGGATCGATCTATCTATCCATTATAAAGCTTTTTATTTTCTTTTTTTATTTAATATTATTAAGGGTTTTATTTCTTTTCAATATCATAAAAAAGAAAAAAATAGACAATTTATAAAGCTTTTTATTTTCAAAACATATGCATGGATAATTTGACAACATTGACCCTTGTGTTTCAGATTTTCTCCTCCTTCCCCCTCATTCCCTCCCCTAGATGGCAAGCAATTCAATATATGTTAAACATATGTTAAATCCAATATGTATAGAGATATTTATACAATCCTCTTGTTGCACAAGAGAAATCAGATCAAAAAAAGCAAGTAAATGAGTAAGACAACAAAATGCAAGAGAACAATAACAAAGAGTGAGAATGTTATGTTGTGATTGTGAGCACTTTAGTGGTAGAGGATTGCTCTTTCTGGATTTCTACTCCCTCATCCCTTAGCTCTGGAGGGGGGAAGAAGAAATACTTGATTAGTTAATTGAAGTAGGAATGCGTAAATTGAATGTCCAAATACCCCCCTTATATTGAGGAGGCTTCTTGTTTCTTTAAGAGTGAACTTGTGATCATAGAATAGATGGATGAAATTGGGAAAAGGGTGCTTCTTTCTTTGGAATATAGTTTGAGAAAGGCTACTCTATAATGAAAAGATGTTCTTTTTATTAGGGCTCATGCTATGTTAAGGACTTTTACTTTGTCAAATGTCATTCAATCTAAGCAGAATGGTGTCTTTTTTTTATAATAACTTTTTATTTTTCAAAATACATGCAAAGATAGTTCATCCTTGCAAAACCTTGTGTTCCATATTTTTCTCCCTCCCTCCCCTCCTTTCTCCTTCCCTAGACAGCAAATAATCAAATAGATTAAACATGTACAATTCTTATAGACATATTTCCACATTAAACCATGCTGCATGAGAAAAATCAGATCAAAAAGGAAAAAATATGAGAGAACCCTCCCCCCAGCAAACAAACAAACAACAAAAGTGAAAATACTATGCTGTGATTCACCTTCAGTCCCCACAATAGGATGTAGATGTAGAAGGCTCTCTCTATCACAACTCTATTGGAATTGGGCTAAAACACCACGTTGTTGGAAAGAGTCAAGTCCATCACAGTTGATTAGGAGATTAGAGTCTTTTATGGGCACTTACAGATGTATGGAACATTAAATTGAGACATCAGAGGTTACCCAGTTTAACCTCATTCATTTTAAACATGAGAACACTGAGGTCAAGATTTGCCCAAGATCGCATAGTTACTAAATGGCAGAGTCAGGACTTTTTCCATTATCTCATGTTGTCTCGTTTCTAATTAACTTACCCAGGTGTATTGTTTTTGAATTGATATTCCCTTTTCCCTTGCAAAGAAATATTCTTGCTTATGCCCAAGAGAATCTCTAATTACTTCTCTCCTCTCTTAATGTTGCCATAAGATATCTGAGTATGGCATCAACTTCCCCTTTCTCTCCTTTAACTCTGTTTATTGCATTCTACAGACCCCAAGTGAGAGTGGGTTTTCCAGGATTTACTTACAAAGAGAAAGAGAATATGTAAATTTGGAAATAATACATAGTAAGGTAATTAGAAATGCAAAGGAAAATTAATCAGTCTCATACTTCTTTTTATTATTTTTTATATCTCCCTTTGCAAAATAGTCATTCATTGTAGCACAGAGACACAGACAGAGAGTGAGAGACAGAGAGAGACAGAGAGAAACCTAATTAATCCATCAACTGAGGATGTGATGTTTCCCATCCATAGTTTCCCACCTCTGCAAAGAGGTACATTTTCTCACCTTTTTTTTTTCTGGGAAAGAACTTGGTCAATATACTTATGTAACATTCAGAGGGTTTTTCCCCACTGTTGTTTTCCCCCTCAGGTGTACCCCTCCATTTATATTCTATGTATTTTCCAAAAGTACACAGAGATGAATCCTTCTATCACACCTACAATATTAAATTTCTAAGACTGTCTTATTCCTCAAGTACTCCAGTTAATCAAGGTTAAACTATACACACATATACACATATATATGATAATGTTATACACACATCATTGTTTTAAGAATATATCAATTATATGTTCATACCTGGACTATTAAGATAGTGTTCGTCTCTCTAGTCAATTACATTATGAACATTGCTTTCAGATTAAAAAAACCTTTGATACATCCCTATACCTATAAGATCAAGTCCAAACTCTTGAATATGACACTCAAGGATTCCATAATTTGGTCCTAACTTTCTTTTCTTTATCAATCCATAAACAAGTCCAATTTTATTTTCCAGGTTTATCTCTTACTGATCTTTGTCATATGCTCCCCTAGATTTATTATTTATCATCTGTTTTATTGTTATCTTGTGTTTTTATTTCATTTTTATATGTCTTGTGTCCTAACTGGATGATAAATTCCTAGGACTGTATAAATATAGTATTTCTTTATATTTGATAAATACAAATTATCTTTTTTTTAATTAAAACTTTTTATTTGCAAAATATATGCATGGGTAATTTTTCAACATTGACCCTTACAAAGCTTTCTGTTACAAATTTCCCCCCCAGCCCCCACCCCCTCCCCTAGATGGCAGGAAGTCTAATACGTGTTAATTATGTTAAAATACTTGACAAATCGAATATGTCTATACATATTTATACAGTTATCTTGCTGTACAAGAAAAATCAGATTTACAAGAAAAAAAAAACTCTGAGAAGAGAAACAAAATGCAAGCAAACATCAACAGAAAGCGTGAAAATACTATGTTGTTTACACTCAGATCCCACAGGTCTCTCCCTGGGTGTATATGGCTTTCTTCATCACTGAACAATTGGAAGTGGTTTGAAACATTACATTGTTGGAGAGAGCCATGTCCATCAGAATTGATCGTCATATAGTATTGTTGTTGCCGTGTATAATGATCTCCTGGTTCTGCTCATTTCACTCAGCATCAGCTCATGTAAGTCTCTCCAGGCCTCTCTGAAATCGTCCTGCTGGTCGTTCCTTACAGAACAATAATATTCCATAATATTCATATACCATAATTTATTCAGCCGTTCTCCAATTGATGGGCATCCATTCAGTTTCCAGTTTCCAGTTTCTAGCCACTACAAAAAGGGCTGCCACAAACATTCTTGCACATGTGGGTCCCTTTCCCTCCTCTAAGATCTCTTTGGGATATAAGCCCAATAGAAACACTGCTGGGTCAAAGGGTATGCACAGTTTGATAACTTTTTGAGCCTAGCTCCAAATTGCTCTCCAGAATGGTTGGATCAACTCACAGCTCCACCAACAATGTATCAGTGTCCCAGTTTTCCCACATCCCTCCAGCATTCGTCATTATCTTTTCCTGTAATCTTAGCCAACCTGACAGGTGAAATACAAATTATCTTGAATATAGCTTAGTGTCTTAAATATATATTCATTCAGTGGATGTTAGTTAACTGTAGGACTAAATTGTGGGGATGATTTTGGAATATTGAATAGTCTTGGACTATAGGGTAAGAATTCTTGGAAAATAATGGATTTTCTTTTAGGCAGAGTTTGAAAGGGTAGACTTGGCAAAGAGAAGAAAGTATCATTAGACTTAGAATTTGCATTTGACTTTTAGGGACACAAAACTTTGGGAATGCTTCAAGAACAGATTATACTAAGAGGTTGAAAGAGATTTTTAAAAAGCCAGAGGGGGAAACAAAAATCAGGGAAATGAAACCTATCACAATTTAGTTTTCTTCCTTATCTCTGAGGGATCAGGTTAGAAAGACTTCCCAGTTTTCCTATAGTCCCAAATTGAGTCAGATGGTTTGAAGAAAATTAAGAAATCTTTTAAGACTCTCTCTTCCCTTTCCTCCCTTTCACTTTCCATCCCAGATTAGGGACCCTTTCCTTTCTCCCAAAGTACTCTACTCTACCTCAGGGCCTCTGACCCAACACTTTAACTTCCATTCAATTCTTATACTCACTGGGCTGCCAACTAATCCCAGCAAAGGTGTTAAATGGTAATTAAAGTGTTAGCTGATAATGGGTTTAAACTGTGACTTCTCAAAGTTATTTGAATTTTAAAAGAATCTTTAAAGACCAAAAAACTCTCCAGACTCCAAGGAATTAAGCAATAATTATGGAATTATAGCCATTGGGAATCAGAATTGTCCAGGCTTTCTAAATACCATTAGGAGGTTGGACTACTCTCTTTTCTCTGAGGTCATTCATCCCTTATCTTCGACCACAGCTTATTCAGGTCTATGTGGGATGAATGAGTAACTTAGATTCGTACAGGAAATATGGCTTAGTGGAAAAAGCATTGTATTTGGGTTTTGATGACCTGTGTTCAAAACGTATGTCTGCAAAACCTAGACCCTTCTAAGTCTTCGTTTCCTGATCCTTAAAATAAGGGATGTAGATTCCTCAATTTCTAAGGGCCCTTCTAGGCCTCTAGTTCTGAGCCCTTCAATTCTTTTAAAAGCAGTGATCTCATTCAATGAAGGAAGCCAGTTTGAGGGCCTCAGGGATAGTCTGGGGGTAGGAAATAATAAAAACTAATTATGTGCCAGACACTGTGCTAAATTCTAGGGACACAAATAATTGATAATTGTGGAAATATGTATGGAAGAATTGCACGTTTAACATATATTGGATTACTTGCTGTCTAGGGGAGGAGGTGGGGGAAGGGAGGGAAAAATTTGGAATACAAAGTTTTGCAAGGGTGAATGTTGATAATTATGCTTTTGTTTTGAAAATAAAAAGCCTTAATAAAAAAAAAAGAGAGAGTTACCTACTTTTGGGAAGCTCCTGATCCAATGAGGGAGACAACATGCAAATAATTATGTAGAAACAAGTTATATGTGTATGTCTGTGTGTGTGATTTCTGTTTATTATGCATATGATAAATAGAAATAATCAACAGGGAGGAGGCACTAAAATTGAGAGGGACTGAGAAAGCCTTCTCGTAGAAGATGAGATTCAGGGAAGACAAGGAAGTCAAGGAAAGTATCCAGAGTCAAGAGATCCATTTTCTGGTCAGGAGAAGGACTAGAAGGGTGATGTCACTGAATCAAAGATTTGGAGGGAGGGGTGTCAACTCGATCCCTTCACTTGGAATCAGAGGATCAGAGGAATCCGGACCCTGTTGTTTGTTCCCTTTGTGACACCGAGGAAATCCCTGTATTTCTCTGCTCCTCAGCTTCCTCATCTGGGAAATGAAGGTGTTAGACTAAATTATATGGATACGTGGATACATGTGGGTGAAGTTATGTGTGTGTATATATACACACGTGTGTATATACTGTTTATATATGCGAATACATGTGTGTATACAGTATATGTGTGTATATATACAGTTTATGTGTGTATGCAATTGTATATATACTATATGTGTATGTGTACATATGTATGTATGTGTGCATACAGCTCTTGTGTGTCTATGCTGTCTATACACGTGCATACATGTGTGCACATACACCACATGTGTGTATTTATACGATGTGTCTGTACACAATATGTGTGTATATGGTTTATGTGTATATATATGCATGTGTGTATATAATATAGGTGTATATACCACTTATGTATGTGTATATATGTGTGTACATATACTATATTTGTGTATTTATATGTGTGTGTACAGTTTATGTATATATGTGTGTATGTATACATATATACTATATATGTGTGTGTGTGTGTGTGTGTGTGTGTGTGCATATTTCCCTTCAAGTTTGAAATCCTGTGACTTATTTCCCATTCCTCGTCTGGACCCTGCCCTGCCCACCCTCTTCCTGTCTTTTACGGTTCTTCCCTCCTGGGTTCCCGAAACCAGTGTGTGGAGGGGATGGGGAGGGGATGAAGCCCAGGATGACTGGGCCCTGAAAGGTGCCCTGGTCTTGGGCCCCCTGGGCTGGGGGTGGGGTGGGGATGAGGCGGAGGCCTCGGGGCCTGGCGGCCCCAGCCGGGGCTGTTCGGTGTGAGCTGGAAGTGCCCCACCCTCCTGTCTATGAGCGGTTTCCTTCCTGCTGCAGTGGCGCAGGCGGGCGGGTGGGGTGGCCAGCTGAGGGGAAAGGAGGGAAGGGAAGGAGGGAACAGTCGGGTGGGGAAGGAGGAGGAGGAGGAGGAGGCCTTCCTCTGGCTGGAGGGAGCAGGTCCCCTTCTCTCCTTGGTTAGGAGGAGGGAGTGGGTTTGTTAAACTCCCAGAAGGTGAGGGGAGAAGGATGGGAATTGGAGGCAATGTGTAGGAAAGGTGCCGAAGGAAAGGAGGCCGATTCTGACCAGAAAGGGCCCCAGTTCTGGGACACCAGGGAAAAGCCCAGCCTAGCTCAGGCCTTTCTTAGGAAATCCACAAGGGGGCAGTAGAGGGCCAGAGACTTTTATCCCCAAAGCGGAGACTGTGACGTCAAGGGGGACCCGGCCAGAGCCTGGGGGCCTAGGCAAAGGCCTGTGGGGAGCCCAGTGATGGCCTTCTGTGGAGAGCAGGCCTCTTGGCCCGGCTAGGGCCCGCTCATCTCGTGGTGCTTCTGAGAAACTTTCCCATCCCAGAGGCTAGGGCCGGAGCCAGAAGGAACAGGGAGGAAGCTGAGAGCCCCCTGGAAGCCTGGAAGTACCCGAGGTACTTCGAATCCCCCACTTCACTGGGACTCAATGCGAGTATACAGAGCAGGGACGAATGGCCACAGAGGATTTAGATTCTGAAGCGAGATTGTCTTCTAGTCTGTGGAACGGCTTCTTCCCCTGTAGGTTGTCTCCTTCTTTCCCCACCAGGTTATAGGATACTCTGGGGACCCCTACATTTTGTATGAATATTAATTGAGGTTATTAATCTTCGAGGACTCCAAGCCCGGGCCCTTGGGCCAAAGGGGGGGACTACAGAGCTTTGATTTATTTAGATGTGAACATACCAGGATCGATTCCTTCGGCTAGTCTGCCCTAAAAGTCAGGTCCCACTTTTCCTGAGTTTTGGGTTTTTCCTTCTAGCTGTATCCGGATGAAACAGATTTCTGTGGAGTTGTGTGTGCCTGTGGTGAAGGAAAGGCGAGCTGAGGGGAGAGAAAGAGAATTCCTGGCCTTCATTACTCCTTTTGCTCCCACGGTTTCCATGCCTCCAGAGCTAGAGCCCCTTGTGTTGGATGTGGGCATGTTGTAATACCTTCACAGGCAAACGAAACGTTGTATAAACCCTGCATACTAAAAGGAAAAAGAGACATTCTCTAAGAGCAGTCTATAGTACGAACGTTTTCATGTGGCAGGCCAAATCATGTCCTAGGTATCCTACCAAGTGCTTCTCTAATGATAGATCAGTTGTGCAGCATAGTGAGAATAACATTAATTATGGAGTCTCAGGACCTGGATCTGAATCCCACTGACTGGCTACTTGTGTGACTATGGTAGGCAAATCCTTTCCCTTCAGTTTCCTCATCTATAAAATAGAGAGGTTAAGATGAGATGATCTCTAGGGTGCCTTCCAACTGTAAATACCGTGATCTCCACCTGAATATTTTGCTGCAGGAGTTTCTATGCCCAGGTATCAGATTAGACTCTGAGGTCAGAGAAAACCTTTTCCTACTTTACCTGCCCACACCCTTGTCATGGCCCTTCCCACTTCCCACCCTCTTCCATTCCCTCCCTCAGGTTGGCCCAGTTTCCTGGTGTGGTTGCCGTGGTGCTGGGGCCTCTGGGGAGCATTGAGTGTGGCTGGGCAGGGAAGCTCCTTAGCAACCATCACTGGGCAATTAGCCAGGGAACAGCCCCTTTCCCCACTTCCCAGGGGCTTCCATTGGAGGAAAATGGGTGGGTTGGGTTAGGGCATTGAGAAACAGAACCTTCCCCATTTTTGGGCAAGGAGACACGAGAATGGAGGCTTTAGCCTCTAAAGTGCTCCCCATGCTTGTATTGTATTTTTGCCTTTTCTTGATGTATTTCTTCACCTAGACTATAAGCCCCCTGAGGGCAGGAATCATGTCTATATTCCTGTTTTCCCAGCACTTAGCAAAGTGCCACAGACACAGCAGGGGCTCAGTAAATGTGTGAAATTAACAGTGATGTCCTAGGCTTTCCTAGTTGCCCTCCTGGACTTCTGCCTGAGCCTTCTATGACTCTGGGCCAACACCAGTCCCTGTGGGAACTAGGTCTGCAAAAGTCCCTATTCTCTAGAATTGAAAGAGACCTTAGAGACCATCTCTTTTAACACAGCCATTTTACAGACCCGTGGCCTAAGGAGTTTAAATGGCTTGCTCAAAGCCTCTCAGCAGCAGAAACAGGATTCAGACTTGGCTTCCAGACTTGGACTATAAATCCAGGGCACAGCTTTTATGGGCATTATGATGTTGTGGTGCTCAAAGGCAGAAGGGAGTGTGGGCAGCGCTCTGTGCAGGGCAGGGAAGGCTCCTCTTGAATAAGTCCTGTGATGCAAGGAGCAGCTAAAGCTCTACGCTTTCCTCCAGGGCATTTAAGGATGCTGGAGACTAAGAAGAGAGCTGGTGAATGATGGCTCCCGTAGAAAACTGGCTATGCTTTGTTATGACAAAAAGAGAATTTGGGGAGGGGCAGGGTTGTGTGTGCAGGAGAGAGATTAGGTTAAGCTTGGGAGGCAGTGGTGCTGGTGGGGAGGGAGATTGGGTCTCCTTCCTTTGACTCATCATTTTGATGGATAGTGGTGTCCATGGAGGTCTGTGTCCTCTTCATGCAGACTCCATACACAGCATATTATAACACTGGGGAAATTAGTGATGATAAGAATTGTGGTCAGATCCAGTCAGGTGCTGTCTGAATTGTACAAGCTGAACTTATTTCATTTCCCTATCTCTACAGACTAGTGTTTGGGTTGGGGGTGGGGTAGAGAATGGAGCAGATATTACAGGAGTTCTGGTTTAGGGATACAGAACATATGTGCTGTGGGTATTGGAGTCCCTATATGGCATAATGGATAGAATACTAAACTTAGAATGAGGAAGAACAGAATTCAAATCATGCCTTAGATACTTATTACCTGTGTCACTTAACCTCTGTCTGCCTCAATTTCTTCATGTGCAAGATAGGGATCATAATAGCACCTACCTCATAAAATTAGAAAGCATGTTGAAAACTCTAAGGATTCAAATAAATGTTAGTTACTGTTGCATTTTTTTGATATATTTATCAGTTGTATTACTACCATTCTATAATTTCCACCAGCTCCCAGAGAATACTGCTCATTGCTGGGCTTCAGATCTGAGAAGCCATTGCATACTTATTCTTCAGGGCCCTGCTCAAATGTTTCCTCCTCCTCTCTGAAGCTTTAGACATTGTGGAATAGTGAATAAAGAGCTAGAACTTGGAGCTAGGAAAACTTAAGGTGGTTTCCTGATTCAAGCTAGCTATGTAGTTCTATGGAAATCATTAAACCTTAGTTTTTTCATCTGTAAATTGTATTACTGGATGGTTTAAAATCTCTGATTTTATGATCTCAGAGAATTTGATTTTTAAGGTGATTTTTATTTCCTTTTATTTCGTTGCATTTGGGGTCTTCCACTCATTTGATACTTGAATCTACTGTCTTGTGACAGCTTTTATGTGGTTGATAGAAGAAGGAGGAGTGGTCCTCCACTGATTTTGAAGTTAAAGAGCACAGTAGAAAGGAAAGCTGGACTAAATGATTTAAGGTCCTTCTCAAACACAAAATTCTAGGACTTTGTCATAGTTTTGAATATCAGTGCTGGCATTTACTAGGTTTGTGCATTTCAGATTCCTCATTGGTAAAATAGGGGTGAAGATTGGACTAAGATTGCCTTGGAGTACTCTTACCAGTTCTAAATCCAGGATTCAGTGATTTTTCTGAGTTTCCTCACCTGTAAAATGGATTTCTATTGTTTATCTAATTTATTATTTAATAATTATTAAAATATTATTATACTTCCAAATTCTCCCTCATAGAGTTGTTGAGGAAAAAGGGGTTTTTAAATTTTGAAGAACTATGTAAATTTGACATTAGAATTTGTCTTGAATGTGTGTTATTTCAAGCTCCTTAAGGAAACTGTGACCTATACTTCTTTGTGATTCCCACAACATCACACAGAAACACTTTGCTTGATAGATTTGTTGGTTACTTAATGAATTCATGGAGGCAGCAATAGGAGACCTGGAAACTCTTTATCCTGATCATTGGCAATGGAGAACCCAAGACGTCACTGAGTTATGGGGCATATGATCACTTTTGTGCTCTTGTCCTTGTCATTGTAAGTCATAGCTAAAATTTCAGCTTTAAGTCTCAGCTTTCAAGCAGGAACAATGGCTGAAGCAACTCTAAATCTTGAGGACTCACAGCCAGGTTGGAGCCTCAGCATCTAATCTTCAAACTCCCTGTGCACTTGGGTCCTGTATTTCTGGTTCTACTGAACTCTAACCCTCTTTTCGTTTTGTTCAGTGTATGTTCAAACCTTGGCTCCCCGATTTAGTGTAATCAATAGAACACTGCCTGAGAATCAAAAATGCACACACACATTGTTCATTTTTTTAGCACCTGCTACTAGAGCTACCTCCTTTTCTTTTTTGCCACAACCTCAATGAATCATTTGCCTAGTTCCAGAAAGCAGAATTTCCCTTCAAAGTCAGGCCTTGTGTAGTTTTTCTAATTCATTCTAAACCAGTGAAGACTCTGATTCTGCTGGCCTGGGACTCCTTCCTTTTGCTTCTTGCCCAATTGGGCATGAAGGGGGTGTTCAGAACCTTGGACAGAGGCAGCAAATTGGAACAAATCTGGAACCTTCAGCCTTGGCACACCTTCCTGCCCTTCCTGACCTTGTCTTGCTCCACTTCCTTTGTGACTAGCTGACTTTCCTGGTTTAATCTTTATGGCTTTGGACTCTCACATATATATCCCTCCTATTGAAGCCCCCAAAGAAGCCAATTCCAGTCTCTAAATCAGATGGAAAAGGGTTCAGGAAATGAATGAAAAAGGTCTCATAATTTCTCCCTGAACCTCACTAGCTTGATAATTAGGACCTTGCTCTGGATAGAGGAGGAGATTATTATTGCCACCCTGCTGTTTCTACACCACTAATGATTTCCTTCCTCCTCTTTGCAAATTCTATTTATCTTTAATGGTCCATTTCTTCCATAAAGACTTCCTTAACTTCTCTAGTCTCAATGAGACATTCTCTCTTTCCATTTTTTGAATTCTCACTATATTTATAATCAGTATTACCACATAGTTTATGATTTAATTATCTTGTAACTGTTCCATATATATTCAGGTTTGTCCATCCATCTATCTGTCTGTCTGTCTATCTATCATCTCTCAGATTAGACTGTAAATTCCTGAATGTTAAGAGGTTATGTTCCCTTTTCTCCTTTTTCTGGTATTCCCTACAGGGCTTAACATAGGGTTAAACCCACAGCAGGGACTCAGTAAATATTTATTGGTTGTTCTCATTCTGAAGCCTTTTTTACCCATCTCCAAAGATCAGAGAAGTCCCTCATCCTTAGTTTCAAAAAGCTAGGCTAGGCAGAATAGTAAGAGTTCTCATTTACATAGCATTATATTTTACTCACAAACTGTGAAAATATATTATGATCCTCACCATCCAAATGAAGAAATTGAGTCAAAGAGATGAAGAGATTTGCCCAAATTATGCAACATTGCAATTTGAACTCAGTCTTCTGCCTCCAAGTTCACTATTTTTTTCTATATTATTACATGGGGACAGGATAGGTTGAAAACAAGACAAAACAGTGAAACAGAATTGGGGTGCTCTTTTTCCTGATTACCATCCAGGAATTCATTCTTATTTTAGCAAAAGAGCTTTTGGTCATGGGAAAAAACCAAAAAATATTGCATAAATAAGCTTTTCTTATGGAAGGATCTTTTTGAATGAGTGATTAACATAGTCGGATCTGTTTTAGGAATATCAATTTGGCAGCTCTGTGTGGATTAGAATTGGGACAGATCAGAATCAGGGAGATGAATCAGGCAGCTATTGTAATAGTTCAAGAAAGAGGTGATGATGGTATGGACCAGGTGGTTTGTGATGTAAGTAGAGACAAAGGAATCAATGACCATTCCTCTTTGTGGTTGAAGTGGAGTGAGAGCACAGGTCATGGGAATTGAGCAGATAGATGAATTAGGAAGCTAGGGTTTTGTGTCTAAGGTTGTCTGTATGAAGTGAGGCAACTCAGCCTTTATAGGCTTCAGTTTCTGTAAAATGAGGGGCTTAGATTAGATGAACTATAATCCCTTAGCATATGGTCCTATGACCAAGCTAGGGAAATCTCCCTAACAGTGATAAAGGTGAGCCTGGTGGGACTGGGTCCAGGGTTGGATACTGGAATGAGGAATATACAAGGCAGCAGCATGCATACAATTAAATTGAAGAAAGGCAATAAGCAAAATGAGTCCTTGGCCTCTATGAATGAGGATTGGCATCTAGAGAACTCAAGCAATTTCTATCACCTTCCTACCCCCATCTTAATTTTTCTTTTTCTTTCTTTCTTTTTTTTCCCAAGATCCATTGTATGGAATCATCCTTCAGACACAGTGTCCTCCAATCTGAGGGTATTTGGGATAGAAGTTTTGTCAAATCTCTTCCTCCCTCATGGTTTTTGAGTTTCCCTGCAAACTGTTTCTCCTAGTCCCACCTATGTGCTTGCTCTTTCCCTTTGACTGTAACTGTCTGGGAATCCTCCTTGATTGTAACTTGTTTTCATTCTCTTCAGGGGGCCTTCACTATAACTGCTTCTTCTCTTCTTGTTCCCTCAAGAACAAGGAAAGGGAAAGGCTTCTGTCTTTTTTTCCCTTCTTCTCTACATCACTTCCCAGGATAGTCAAAACTGAGATGAGGGCAGTGTCAGGGGTGGCTTCTTTCTAAATCTCTAGATTTTTTATATTTGGTGAGTGGGAGGTAGTTCTTGCTATAATCACGTTAGGGTATAGGACTTCACTGTCCATCTATCTCTTTTGGAGGCAACTGGGGAAGGGACATCTTCCTTTTTAAATTTATTCCATTATAGGACTCTTGGGACTAGGGAAGGGAGAATATGTGAATTGAGGTTCAAATATCTTTCCTCTTTTCAGTTTTCAGAATTAAGATTTGGTGTATATTTTTTTCCTTTTTATACCTGGGAAAGTAGGTGGCACAGTGGATAGAGTGCTGTTCCTGGAATCAGGGAGGTTCCTTTCCCTGAGTTCAAGTGCTTCTGACACTTTACTAGCTGTGATTTGGGACAAGTCAATTAATCCTGTTTGCCTCAGTTTTCCCATCTGTAAAATGAACTGGAGAAGGAAATGGCAAACCACTTCAGTATATCTGCCAGGAAAATGGGGTCACAAAGAGTCAGAATTGACTGAGAAATAATAACCTGAGACCTGGTAGAGGAATGGGAGGGGAAAGGTGTCTAGATAAAAACCATCTGTTTTCTTTCATCCTCTGGTGTCAGTTAGATTGTTCCAGTGAAGGTGTCTCTTGGGAAGAGCTGGTATCATCCTATGGCCTTAGGCCATGTCTGTGGGGGAGGCCAACTGGAAAGGCTCTTAGGCTCTTCCAAGCAAAAGTGTGTGGAGCTGCAGTGGAAGCTCTTTCTCTGCCTCTTTTTTCCATTTGTCTTTGCCCTTCCTCTCCCCGCCCCCATCTCCTTAGATTCTAAGTCAAGGAGTCTTTTTTTTTTTTTTTTTAACTTGGTTTAGGGGCCAGGGGCCAGAAGAATTTCCCTGCAACTTTCCCTTTAGTTTTCTTTGTTCTCAGTATTTCTAGGGGATCAAGGCTAGAGTGGGATTTCTCTGCCTCACTCTTTTGGGGGGAAGAGATAGGGGAGATCTCCTGCTTTCAAAATTGCCAGGCTGGGGACAGGGAATCTCATATAAATTAATTTCTACCTTGCCCTTAGTGCCTGGTTCTTCTCTCTCCTCAGGTCCCTTAGGAACTAGTCAAGGCTCAAAAATCTTTGCCTCCTGCTTAAGGCAGCATTTTTCTCTTCCCATTGCCACCCTCAAGTGCAAGGGGGAGTGGTTTCTCTCTCAATCTCTCCACAGGCCTGGATGGAGGGGCATTTCAATAAACTGAATAGTCTTGGCTCAGCAATCTATCCTTTCCCTGCTCACTCTGAGTTTGGCCTTAGGATTCAGGCTGTCCCTAATGGGATGTGGGAACTAGGATATGTTTGATATATTCTCTGCCTTTTTTCCCTTTATATGGGTGAAATGAGGTTTTAAAAATCATCAGAAGTAGCCTAGGAAGGAAGAGGAAGTCACAGAAGGGCAAAAAGGCAACCTGAAGTGGGAGGATTTGTTGAGGGTTGGAGGTGCAATCCCACTACATTTGCATTGATTCTGGTTTTCAGTGCAGTGAACACAACAGTTTAAATCTTTGTATTTATTTATTTATTTTGTTTTTTAAAAAGCACTAATTGGCTAGACCTTCCTCTTTCCTCTTTATTCCATTTCAGTCTTCCTAAACCACTAGTCTTCCAGTTCCAAAGGATGATTTGGGAAAAGGGGACTCATAGTTACTTTTTTCTAGGCTTTTCTCCTTCATGCCTCCTTTCTTTCTCCTCCCCCTTTCTTCTCAATGCAGTCCTGCCTGGTGACTAGATGGGAATTTTGGGATCTGGGGCTCCCTTTGTCCTTTGGCCCTCTCTCTCTTTCCAAGGACCGAGGCAGCTGCAAGACCTCAGGGTCCCCCACGTGGCCCCGTCCATCCCAGACAGGTTCCGGATCTCAGCTCTAGGGGAGGGGGCCTGGATGTCCTCAGCTGCTGGCTCCTCCTCCCCTCCCCCAGAGCTCTGCTCAGCTGTCAACACTTCAGTCTTACCATGCTCTGGCCCTCCATCAGGGCCCCCTGCTCTAGCCAGTGTAGTAGCCAGCATGCCTTCCCATTATGACAGCCCCCCACTCAGACCACAGGCTAAGCATGCAGACATTCTGCCCTTCAGCATCCTCCCTGCCTCCTTGCCTAAATAAGGGAGCTGCAGCTGGAGGGAACCAGCTGGCTGGCTTAGGGGGAGGGGCTTAAGGGGAAGAGAGGGAGACTGGGGTTCTCCCTCTGGGCTGGGCCAGTACTGGGGCTCTGAGGCACCGGGTGCTTGGTGAAGATGCAAAAGTGAGGTTCAATCGCAAGCTCCTACCAGGAAGGAGTCAGGGCCGGGCAGATGTGTTCCCCCCAAAGAACGCCATTCTTTAAACCAGTTCCATTCTCCCCCTTTCTATTATTTTCCTAGGCTGCAACCTCGGGGAGTTGGACTCTGTCCCTACCTCTCCCCCCATGCCAGCTCTGCGTCTAGTAGGCCTTCGATGACCAGCAGTCTCAGGGTACTCCGTTCTGTGCCTCTTAGGCTTGGGATGAAGGGGAAGGGCCGAGCATCTATTCCTTCAGTCCCCTCCTCTTGAGACCCTAACCCTCAAACCCTGCTCCCGTTCCATTATCCCTTGGCTTTTTGCCTTCTTCAAGACACTGACATTTCCGGACATTTTGGTGCCAATTTCACCTCCACGGGTTCCCGAACGACCCTAACTCCTTCTATTAGTTGGATCCTCTCCCTAACCTTCTCCTCCGGCCTTTCAAATCATTCAGTATTATTTATTCAGTCCCTACTATGTGTTCAGCACAATGAAGAAAGAAAGTACAGACCCGCTTCTGGTCCCTATCCCCTGTAAGCCGGTTCTCTCACCATCCCCCTCGGCCACCCCACCCCCAGTCCACCCCCGGGACCCCGCAGCGTGTGGCGATCCTCTCGCACCTGTCCCCTAGTCCTCCCAGTTCGCGGGTCTCCTCCCCCTTTCCCTGCGCACTGAGTCTCCGGGGTTCCTAAGTATGGCGAGGGGAGGGAGCGGGGCTGCTGGCGAGGGGAGGTGGCGGGGGGAACGCTCTGCCGGGCTCAGCCAATGGCAGCTGCGGGCGTGCGGCGGGAGGAGAGGCGAGGGTGGGGGATCGAGGAGGGAGCTCGAGGGTGTGTGGGGGGGCGCAGCGCGTTAACCCCTCCAAGTCCGGAGCAGCAGCCGG
>JAJPUD010004396.1:43300-64729 GCA_023553655.1 Myrmecobius fasciatus | reverse complement strand
AGAGAGAGAGAGAGAGAGAGAGAGAGAGAGAGAGAGAGAGAGAGAGAATTGATTCTCTGTGTGTGGTGTGTTACCCTTAGTGTAAAGGATGTATATCTGTGTGCAGGTGTAAGAGAGTCTCCTGGTGTTCAGGGACCATAGGTATTATCTGATTTTACAGAGGTGTGTGACTAAGTATACAAGTGTAAGCAACCCTGAGAGTGGGTAGATGAGAATGACCTGGAGTATTTGGTGATCCTTCCTGTGTTGCATGTGGGTGAGTGTGAGGCTCCAAGTGTATTGAGTGAAGACATTCAGGGTGTGCAGAAGCTATGTATGGAACCTTGAATGTGTAGAACATTTGTGTTGTGGTTCAGGGTGTGCAGAAGCTATGTTTGGAACCCTGAATGTGTAGAACATTTGTGTCGTGGTTCAAAGGCCATTTACACACTATGCTAGGTTTGTCAGGCACAGCAGTTTCCCTGGGAGGGATTAAGGTGCTTGCCCTCCAGTTGTCATGTGAGCACTGGGATTTAGGAAAGATTGGACTAGGAGGGAAAACTGGGTTTTGGGAGTGCATGTGCCTACCTGGAAGTGTGAGATGTGTGTGTGTGTGTGTGTGTGTGTGAGAGAGAGAGAGAGAGAGAAAGAGAGAGACAGACAGACAGACAGAGAAGGAGGGAGGGAGATAGGGGTGGTGGAGCTGACTTTGGAACATGCACACCATCCTGCTTCCTGAGCCCAAATTGGGGAGGGAGCAGAGGTGAGGAAAGGGAAATTTTGCTGAAGAAGAAACTTCACTCAGAAATCCATGTGTATGTGTGGAGCACATGTGTTGCTGATACCATTGATATGAAAACCTGTGACAGTGAGAACAACTGGGAGAGTATGACATTCTTTGTTCATGACCCTTCGAGGAGGGCAGGACAGGCACACTGAGTGCTTGTATCAGCGGGGGTGTCTGTCCTTCAGGGATGGGGGCAGGGAGGGGAAAAGAAGCATTGTCCAGAGATAAAGGAACAGGATGATCTCTGGGTGGAGGAAAGGGATTTTGGTGGACAATGCGGGGGCAGGTTTGGAGGGTTTTCCCTTTTGCAAGAAGAGCAGAGAAAGGTATTGGATCGGAAGACTAGAGACCAGAGTTTTAGTTCCAGCTCTCCCTCTGCCTGTGCCAGGCTTCCCTAAAATCCTTTATTAGAAAAGAATAAGACTCAAATTATTATAAATCACAACTCTAAAACTAGTTATGTGACATTGGGAAAGTTATATTCCCTCGATAAGTTTTAGCTTCTTTTTCTATAGAATGAGAGTGCTTGTCAAGGTAATATCTGAGGTTCTCCCTGGAAGTAAGAAAAGGAATAATGAAAACTTCCATTCTACTCCCAGTTCTGGGGAATCACATTTTTTGACTGTACCATGGATAGTTGGATATTCCCAAATGTTGTTTTTCCACTGGGCCTCGTCTGAGCCATGGATAGACTTGATACCTTAGATGAGACATTGAAATCCTTGTAATGACTGTAGACCCTGATTTTGAGGGGAGGGAATGAAAGAGAAAGGGGAGAAAATGAGAACAATCTGGGGGAAATGACAAAAAGTTATTTCGGTTCTGATGGGAATAGGCTTTTTGGGGTGAGAGCAGTTTAACCTTAAGGGAAGAAGAATCCTTGTCAGATCCAGGAACCAGGTAGTTTCCCTTGGGCTGTTTTTCTGAACATAAGCCTTAGGGTCTCTGCCATGGGAAAGGGACTTTGGGATTTGCTGCTAGGGAGAAACTCTCATTGTCTCATTCCAGGGCCACAGTTAGAAGTGGGATGGGGTGGAGTGGCACCTCTGCAGGGTTGAGAGGGAGGTATGGAGGTGTATCCTCACTGCAGCAGCTCCGGGGGCTGAGAGAGGAAGGGGATAGGGAGGGAGAAAGGGAGAAAGCCCTTTATGTCGACACTTAGCATTAAAAACTAGCTTGGCTGGAAACCTCTGTTTATAAAAAGCACTTATCCCTGAGAGTGTCTTCCCTGGCACCTCCAGGGAGAGTAAGCTATCCTTTTCTATGACCAGCCTGGCTTTTCATGGTGGGGGGGGGGAGATTGTATAGTGTGTGTGTGTGTGTGTGTGTGTGTGTGTGTGTGTGTGTCCCTAGCTGGAACCAGCCCAAAGGAGCTTCCCTTCCATAGTGGGAAGCCTAGATTTTGAAAAGTACCCCCACAACAATCCCTAGATGAACACCAAGGATGCATATTGCTGCTCCCTGTGGGCCGGCCTGACCTTGACAGAGCCCTTCTCACCCCCTCCCTCCCTTCATTTCCATTGCTCTCTACTAGCCTTATTATTTGTGCTCTTGTAACTCCTAGAGATCCAATCCCAAGGCTCACTTCAACGCCCGCCCTACTCCCCCCTGCCTATGACCTCATAGTTTCTCCTAGGTCTTAATATTCCCTTTAATCTCTAGCTTTACCCATTCCCCAACCTCAGATTTGACTCCTTTGTTGTGTTAGCTGTCAGGGTGGGGGTGGCTTGTAATGTTGTCTGTTTGAGCGAGGACCTTAAGTAGGAAGGCCCCGGCACAGGCAGAGGGAGAGTTAGGGGATCCCCAGAGAGAGATTCCTTTGCTATGAGGGAATCCCCAGGGAAAGGGATGCCCCCTGGAGCTGAAGTGCTGGTGTTTGAATACTGAGGGGTGGGTAGTAAGAAACAGGAGCCGCTCAGCCAGAAAGGGGGCTGTGGGAGGGGGAAGGCTGTTTTGCATCCCCCTCCCCAAGCTGGCAGTCTGGGAAGGGGGGGCGGGTGGATGAAACACAGTCTCGTGTGATGGGGTGGGGGTGTAGGGCACACATTCATGGCCATCTCCAGCCTGATGTTTATGCCTTTGATGAGGCTGCTGACACACGTTGCTAACACCCGCCCAGGCTGGCCTCAGCTCAGGGCAAAGGAGCAGGAGGGGGGTGGAGAGATTGGCCTGCTGCCCAGAGGAGCTGTGGTGCCAACCTGTGGGCATGGGTGAACAGGGCCTGGGGGCCCTTGGGGTCCGATAACGAGGACTGGACCCTTCAGGGCTGACAGCAGACTAAGACTCCCAGAATTCTTTTGCTTCTAAAGGTTGCTAGAGAAGGGTCTCTCCTTCTTCTCTCCCTCCAAAAGGGAATTTTGGAGAATTTTACTCCCTAAGTCAGAATGTTTAGGAATGGATCATCCAATGTCAGAGCTAGATGGAATCTTAATCTTAACCATCCCTTTGTTTTACAGATGGGGAATGTAAGGTCCCAGTAGGGGAGGTGACTTGCCTACAGCCACCCAGGTGAAGAGTGACAGGGTTGACCCCAAGTCCAGTGCTCTTTCTACTAACCCCTACCACCTCTTCTACAGTTTTTTCCCCCCCTAGGCAGGGTTTCAGTTATGGGAATGAGTCTTGGGAAGGGAGCAAGGGTTTTCTCAAGGGATGAGGCCTCCCCCCCATTCCTCTTTCCACTCCTTCATGTATTTCTTTTTTAACTCAGGCCGAAAGTTCATCATTGCTAATGCTCGAGTCGAAAACTGTGCTGTCATATACTGCAATGATGGCTTCTGTGAGCTGTGTGGCTATTCTCGGGCAGAGGTGATGCAGCGGCCCTGCACCTGTGACTTCCTGCATGGCCCTAGAACCCAGCGCCGGGCTGCCGCCCAGATTGCTCAGGCTCTGCTGGGGGCCGAGGAGCGCAAGGTGGAGATTGCTTTCTACCGGAAGGATGGTAAGGATCCTGCCTGAGTGCGTGGGTAGGGTGGGCAGGATGGGACCTGGGACCGTCAGGAAGATGGATGGAGTGAGGATTTGTACTGAAATGAAAATTACCTTATGGCATGATCTGGAACGGAGGCTGCGCAGGATGAGATTGTGTTCCTGGTTTAAGGTAGGGGGAGGGTTTCTTTAAGACTAAGTCTCAACTCTCCTTCCCCCCAATTTTCAATTTCATTTGCGGCTTTGGGCAGCTGTGGGCTCTTTGCGATTAAGGGCTTGCTGTTGGTCAGTGACATGTGACTAGATCTTAGTACTGGCTAGGTCTTCTCTCCATTGAGAGCTTAGGAAAAATGCCATCGACAGAGAGGAGGGGTTGCCTAGGATTCCTCCCTGTTGTGCCATCCCATCTTCAGTCTTTAGCCTGTCCCCCAACAAAGCCCTGAATTTCCTCCCTTCGAGTTCTGCATCTTCATCCTGTCCTGTTGCAGGGCTCTGTCCACTCTGGCACCAGGTGTCTCTGCTCAGTTACAGCTTCCAGGCTTAGCTGCTCCTTACTTCCGGAGACCAGATAAACAGCATGGGGGTCTGAGTTGGGGAAAAAGAGAGGAAGGAAATCTTTCCACCCAGCAGCCCGACTGCCCATCAGAGCTCTGTGCAGGGCTGGATTTATCCCCAGGACTGCTGTGTGGATCAGGTAGTTTTAGGCATCGGATTGTGATCAGGAAGGCAGCTTTGGAGAAGGGTGCAGAAGGAGAGCTGTGTACTACTGATAAATGAGAGGCTTCTGTGCATACATGTATTTTGTAGCCTTTCCCTAACAATTAAGCAAAATGTATCTATGACTGTGTCATGTATCATATTCAAGCATATACTCATATACTTGCGTGACTTCTTTTCCTATTTGAAGTGGCCCTTGTTCATTTCAGCTTGCCATCTATATAGACACATGAAAGAAAGGAGATACTTCATGCACTGTGATTTTCTCTGGGCTCATACTCTTGTAGGCATGGTTCTACTGGTGTGATCACATGTATTTGTACAAAATTAGGTGCTGGACCTGGAGTTAGGAAGACCTGTGTTCAAATCCTGAGATACTAGCTGTATGATACTGGGCCAATCACTTAACCTCTCTCTGCTTCAGTGTTGTTTTCTGTGACATGGGGATAAGAATGTCTCCCATACAGAACCGAGGAGACTGAATGTAAATCAACACATGCTATGTTCACTTCTTTTTTTCTGTTTTTTTTTTAATTTCTCCCATGATTTTTCCCTTTTGCTCTGATTTTTCTCTCCCAACGTGATTCATAAAGCAAAATGTATTAAAAATAAAATAAATTTACTAGAAAAAAATAGCTCTCATATCTTAGGATATCTGTGAGTAAAAATTGATATATATATATATATATACACATATGTATATATGTATTTTTTGGTTTATCTGTGACATGGGGATAAGAATGTCTCCCATACAGAACTAAGGAGAATGAATATAAATCAACACATGCTACGTTTACTTCTTTTTTGTTTTTTGTTTTTTCTCTCCCATGATTTTTCTCTTAGGCTCTAATTTTTTCTCTCCCAACATGATTCATAAAGCAATGTGTATTAAAAATAAATATATTAGAAAAAAGGAATAGCTTCCATATCTTAGGGTTGTTGTTTATGCTCCAATCTATTACTGTGTCATGAGCCACATCCAAGCATATACTCCTATATTTGCATGACTTCTTTTCCTATTTGAGGTGGCCTTGTTCATTTCAATCTGCCATCTGTATGGACAAATGAAAGAGAGGAGATATTTTGTGCATTGTAATTTTCTCTGGGCTCATACTCTTATAGGGATGGTTCTGCTGGTGTGATCACATGTATTTATACAAAATTAGGTGCTAGATCTGGAGTTAGGAAGACCTGGGTTTGAATCCTACCTGAGATACTAGTTGTATGATACTGGGCCAATCACTTAACCTCTTTCTGCCTCAATTTTGTTTTCTGTGACATGGGGATAAGAATGTCTCCCATACAGAACAAAGGAGACTGAATGTAAATCAACACATGCTATGTTCACTTTTTTTCTGTTTTTTTTTTTAATCTCTCCTATGATTTTTCCCTTTTGCTCTGATTTTTCTCTCCCAACATGATTCATAAAGCAAAGTGTATTACAAATAAAATAAATTTACTTGAAAAAATAGCTCTCATATCTTAGGGTTTCTGTGAGCAAAAATTCATATAAATTACTTTGCCAGCCTTAAATCATTATTATGATTATTATTACACATGATTGTTTCCATGATCAAAACCACATTGGTATATTTGATCTTGTTGATACTTGTCATTGGATTTAGAAAGTTAGGCTCCTAGAATCTTTGAGATATTAAATATCAAGAAACTGGGTTTCAGAGAGTACCTTCTGTAGCTAGTAAGGAGACCATCTAGAACTGAGGTCCTTTTGATTCCCAAACCATTGATGTTTCCACTGAATTTGATCTGAATCAGTAGCAATGTAGTACGTGGGGCAATTGATATCTTGTCAGTATCAATATTGATGAATGCACTTTGATGGAAGCCTTTTAGAGCCTCGGGCTTAGTGGCTCGGCCTCTGTCAGACTTTTAATGTCTGTAGTCATGCTTTGGCATGCGTTTTGATTTTTGTATTACCATATAGTTATAGGCAAAACCCATTATATATGATGGGGCTCTCTCTCTAGTCTATAATGCTATGGAGATGTGGTGCCTCGGCTAATCCATCTTTGACTTGGGCTAGATATAGACCCAGCCAGCCCATTTGTAAAAATTCTGTAGGGAAGCATCACCGTGGACTTAAAGGAATCTTAAGAGGAAGAAAAAGGGGGAAAACTGTACCCTGGAGCTCCTGTCTCTGCTCTAGTGCTTTTCCATTAGACCAGGTTGCTATTCCAAATGGAACTCTGACCCAGATAAACCCCACACCTGCTTTCTCTTTGTGGCCCCTCCTGGCTCTTACCTAGTTTCCCTAAGGATCAGGTGTCTCCTGCCAGCCAACCTTTCCCATATGTCTCGCCATTCCTGGTTTCTTTATCCTATCCCAGCATGATGAAAGATTTTCTCCATTTCCCCTTTGCCTAATGTTAAGATGTCTGATTCCTAAGATGCTTGTCTTAGGGTGTCTGTGCCGGTGGATATACCTAAGCCTGGGAAGGAGAGGCTGTATGAGCATTTTGAGGTGCTCCTACCATCTTTTCTTCTTTATCTTAATTCCTGGGGGGGTCTCCATCTGAGGGCAGTCAAGGCTTTGCCCTCGAGGCCCTGAAGTGGAGAAGAAGCAGGGGCAGGAGGATCTGGGGAGGAGGAGGGGCCACTAGCTGGCAGGCGCCGCCATCGACAGCTGTGCAGTGTCCGTGTCTCCAGCTTTGGCTCTGCGCAGTATCAGGGCCTTAAGCCAGACAGTCCCATGAATCAGCTGCCCCGGGGCAGGGGGGTGGGGGTGAGGGGTGGGGAGTGGGGGGTGGGGCTGTGGTGGTGGAGGGGTGGAGATGAGGGCTGGCAGTATTGGACTTGGGCACCTGGACCTCTAAGTAATTGAAAGCCTAGGACATTATGAGATTGGGAGAATCCTGGCCATATTTATTTATTAAGTGCCTACTGTGTGCCAGACACTATAAACTGGGCCCTTCAGTAGTATCAGTTAAGGAATGTCAAATTGGAGTCAGGGACAGAATCAAAAACTGGATCCATCCTGGTGGTAATTTCTTGATACCTCCTGAGCTGTGAAGGAGCACGCTACTATTGATTGTATATAAATTGTGTGTATGTTTCCCATGAGTGCATCAAAGGTCCATGTTCACCTGGGTCATAGTGAAGGGGTTCCATATATGAGAATTCAGTTGGTGAATGGCCTGGTAAATGGGGTCCTCAACACCAACTCTCCTGCAGGGAAGGTTCTGGCCCAGGGCCCTGGATAAGGGAAGGCAGTGAGCATCTGACCAGCTCCTGGGTCAGTCCCAGAGATTCTCTTTGCTTCTATGGCTGTCCTTGGGGTTTTGTGCCTGGAGGGGAGTGGGCCCAGGCCTGGTCTGCCCTTGAGCTGATGCTTCTGGGGGCAGAAGAAGGTGGAGGTGGCTCATCTCTGGGAGGTGTGCCTGGCTTGTATCTGACTCACTACTAGAAGTGTGTTCCCAGTAGGTTGTGTTTTCAAGGTTTTTTTGTCTCTCACTTCCAGAGTATGATCTCATCTCACGGTTTCTTCTTATCCATTTCTGTCTCCTTGCATGGCTGTCTCTGTGACTTTGTCTTTCCATGACCCCATCTTCTCTTGTTGACCATATATCTTTGTCCTCATCTCTCTGGCCTTATCTCTCTGCCTCCCTGTTTCTAGGTCTTGGTCTGTATCCCTGTCCCTCAGCCTCTTCTTGTTAATCATGTAGTTCATTTTCTCTGCCTCTCTCTGATCAAAAATCTCTGGATCTCTTTCTTTTTCCCAGTGATTTTTATCTTTGTCCCGTTGCTTCCTGAAAACCCTAACTGTGTCTTTATCCCTGATTTCCTTTTTCTCCCTAACCTCATGCCCGTGTAGCCTTTGCCTTTCTGTGTCTCCCGTCCCCCTCTGGATCCTTGTCTCTATGTCTCCCCTCCCCCTCTGGGTCTGTCTCCCCTCCTTCTGGGTCCCTGTGTCTCTGATTCTCTGGGTCGGTGTGTACCCCCCCCTTCTGGGTCCCTATCTCTGTATCCCTCAGTCTGTGTCTCCCATCCTCTTCTAGGTTCCTGTCTTTGTGTCTCCCCTCCCCCTCTGGGTCTTGTGTCTCTGCATCTTTGGGTCTGTATCTCCCCTCCTCCTCTGGATCCCAGTCTCTGTCGCTCCTCCCCCCTTGGGTCCCTGGATCTGTGTCTCCCCTCCCCCTCTAGGTCTGTGTCTCCCCTCCCCCTCTGGCCTGTATCTTCTTCCCCCTCTGATTCCCTGTGTCTCTGATTCCCTCAGTCTTTGTCTCCTGTCCCCCTCTTGGTCCTTGGGTCTGTGTCTCCCATCGGCCCTTTAAGAATCTTCACTTCTCTTTGTATATAGGATCCTTTCTTTTTTCATCCTTTCTTTCTTCTTACATCTGTCCACCCTCCTCTACCTCCTGGACCTGCTGCCATCTTCCTTATCCTCAAGTTGCCTTCTTTTGTCTGCCTTTGGCTCCCTGAGACTCTGTCTGTCTCAGTAGTCTCCCTGTCCCCTTGTCCCCAGGAGCCTGTGCGTGGGTGGAGATGGGGGTGTCTCTAGAGGAGATCCTGTCGGTTTCTCGGCTCCAGCTGCAGGCCCGTTGCCATGGGAACAGGGTCAGAGGGCCCCCACTGCAGCAGCTTTAGCTGCCGGGTGTGAAGGGGAGGGGCTGAGTTGGGCTTGGGGGGGGTAGGTGACTTGGACTTGAACTCCATTGCCCATTTACCCTTCTGCCTTTGCCCCCCTCCTTCCCTCCATCCCCCAGCTCCCTCTTTGGGGCAGTGAGTGCAGTGGGAAAGGATCCTTTCTCCAGTTAATTCTCTGTAATTGTTCCCCCATTCTTCACTGGGCTCCCCTCTTCATTATGTATGCTCCCAGATACATTTCTTAACTCTTTATCCTGTTCCCTCCCCCACCCCAATTTTCTCTGTTCCCCTCAATCTTTCTCTTTTTAGCCTCCTTATTCCAGACCTCCTCCATGACCCATTGACCTCCAGCCTTCCCTCCTCCTGGGCTGCTTTCACTCTGGGGTCAGATCCTCTATTCTCCTCTAGGTGGTCAATCCTTTCACCCCAGGAGATCCCAGTGGGTCCTAGGCTGGAATAAAGGTGAAGGGGTTGAGAGCCTTTAATATAAAAAAGAAAACAATGAGGAGTAAATGAGAAAAGAGTTTTGTAGCAGAGAAAGGTTACCATTCAAATGATGCAGAGTGACCAAGATACCCTTTCTATCTTTCCTGAGAAGAAAAATAGGTAAAAAAAAAAATCCTAGGAGAGATTGATATTGAACACAAAGCAGAAATTATGAAACTGAAGGGGTGGGATGATTTGCTAAGTGGAGAAAACTTCAGAGAGAACTATGTTCATTGGACACATCATCCATCTCTTATCTGCATGTCTTTTTGCCAGGCTGACCCTTCATTCCTGGAATGCCCTGCCCCCTTGGTTCTGATTGTTTTCCTTCAAGACTCAGCTCAAATCCCACCTTCTACTGTGAATGCCTTTCAGATTCTTTTAGTTTATTCAGATTTTTTCCCATGTATACCTAGATATTTACAGGTCATCTCCCCCATTAGAATATATGTTCCTTGCAGACAACTGATTGTTGTCTTTCTTTATATCCTCAGCACTTAGTACAGTTGCTGGTGCTTTGTAAGCGCTTAGTAAATGATTGTTCTTGGACTGACTGATGAACTGGGCTGTGTGCTGTGCCTTAGGGACAGGGTTTGGAATCAGACTGGTCTATGTTGTTGTGCCTTTGGAATTGGACTGGGCTATGTTGTATGCCTGAGGGACAGGGTTTGGAATCAGACTGGGCTATGTTGTTGTGCCTGAGGGACAGGGTTTGGAATCGGACTGGGCTATGTTGCTGTTGTACCTGAGGGACAAGGTTTGGAATCTGGTAATTTTCCCGAAACCGTTGGACTCAGCAGAGTGGGTGGTGAGTGATGAGGGTCCTGTGTATTAAAAAATAAAAACAAATCATCACCACCCCAACACAAAAATAACAGTGCCCAGCAGGCCCTGCTTTGGGCTAGGGCATATGAGGACTGCTTCCCTCTCAGCTCTAAAGAGCTTCCCCCAGTTCAGGTCTGGAAAGATATTGGCTTGATGAGGAGGACAAGCAGACAGCTTGTGAGTCTCCCTGTTCCTGAACAGGGTGGGGGATTCTGCATCTCTTGGGGCTCCAAGGCTCTTTCTTCTATGCTATTTCCCCAGAGGGGGTGTGGCAGACATGACCTGATTTTGGGGGTGTCATCTCCTCCCCTTTCTTTCCTTCCTCCTGTGGGATCTGGAGAGTGTCTGGAGGGAGGCTCCTAGATGTTGTGTCTTCCATATCCCCCAGAGAAAAGCTATGTAAATATTTGTACAGAATGAAGCCCAGGCTAGGGATCCAGGAGCCAGAGAGCTGGGAGTCTGACCATGGCCTTGGGATGTACCGGGAAAGAAGATAGGAGTGGAGGAGGCTGAGATAGGAAGCCATTGATGATGGAGGACAGGGTGTGGGGGTAGGGATGCTGGAGCTAGTAGTTGTGATACTGGAGCCTGGATCCTTTTCCAGATTCCACATACTATTTCAGCCCGACTATGAATGTATGAAATCTTCCAATTTGAGATTTGTTTCTTGGAATTAGGTATTTCCTTCTTTGTAGGGATCTTTTGTAAAATATAGATTTTCTAGAGCTGGAGAGGATCATAAATTTTGAACTGGAAGTGACAGAGGATATCAGTCCCACTCCCTGATTTTACTGATAAGGAAACTGAGACTCTGAGAAGCTAAGAGATCTAATTAAGATTAGTTAGATAATAAAAGGGAGTTTCAAACCCAGGCATTTTCTACTATACCATCTTGCCTTAGACCTTCAGGGTCAAATGACTTAATTATTCAGTGCCACACAGCTAAGTTAGTGATAGAGCCAGCATCCCAGTCCTTCTGTATCATGAGCTCCTAAGAGAGAGCTGGCCTAAGGGAGCGAGAAACCAGGGACAAAAATGGAACATTGAATGCTGGGGGAAGGAGGTGTTGGGAGCACCTGTTGGAATGGGAGAAGAGCAGGGACTGGCCTCACTACTTCAGCCTGAAAGTACCCTAAAACAGAGGTTGTTTGGGCTGTTGTGATTTGGTTATATTATACTTAATAGTTCTGGTTTTCTGTCCTGAACTCATTAGACTGTAAGGACTTTTAGTTCAGAGACAGCATTTTCCTTCCTCTGGATTTCCTCTTGATTTTTTCTTGCCTCCTTCCCGCAGGGGTCTGGTACCCAAAAGGTGGCTATTCCACTTTGAAGGAGACTGTATTGTATAACGGGAAGAATACTGAACTGGAAATCAAGATGTGAGGTGGCTTGTCTAGTTCAAGGAGTTGCAATTAGGCCAGTTTTGTTGGACTTTTTTTGAAGAGGACCAATGGCATCACAGGGTGATGCACATGAATTGGATTTAAGTGAAGCAGAATTGCACAAAGTCATCAACATGCCAGATTATAGAGGATGTGGAGAGGCCTGAGTTGTGAGAAGCCAAAAAGATAAGGAGGGCAAGTTCAGATGCATTTAACTTGCAATGTGACATTGGGCAAGTCATTTCTATACATCTTTATCCTTTGAGGGTGAATCATAGAGCCATAGAGTATTAGAACTGGAAAGAACATTACATAGCCTGCCCAGGTCACATAGTCACTTAACAGTAAAAAGGGAATTGGCACAAAGGACTCTTTACACTTAGTCATGTGCTCTTTCCACCATATCATGCTTCCTTGGAGAATTCCCTGTTTTCTTCCGACTCCTATGCTTCTGTAATTCTCGAGACCAATAGGCGGATGTTGCCAGGTTTGTGGCAGAACTTGATGCAGGAAAGAGCAGGATCAAGATGAAGAGAGGGCTGAGAAAATTCTGCTCATTCTTTCTATGATATTTGGTCTATGGCTCAGTGTGAGGCCAGTGAGATAGTGAGGGTGGGAGAAGGACAGCACAGACAGGGAGGATTCATTTGGAGCTTGTTCAGCAGCTTTCTTTCCAGTGGGAGAGTTGGGGTGAATGGGTCAAAGGGGAAGGAGAGCATCCTTCAGGATTTTATTTTAAAAATTATTATTTATATTTTTAACATTTATTTAAAAGCAATTTTGGGTACTAAATTTTCTCCCTCCCTCTAATCCCCTCCCACTGAGGTGACAAATGTGATATTGATTATACATGTGAAATCATGCGAAGCATATTTCCATATTAGCCATATTGTAAAAACAAAAAGGAAGAAAAATAAAGTAAAAAAAAAGTATGCTTTGATCTGTGCTCAGATTCCATTGTCTTGGATCATTGTATTGATCAGAATATCTAAGTCAGCCGTAATTGATCATCATACAATATTGTTGTTATTTTTCTGGTTCTGCTCACTTCACATAAGACTTTCAGGAGTTCTTTAGAGAAAGTCAGTTAACATTTGTGTAATGTAAGTAGCCAGTGAAATAGGCTACTTAAAGTGGGGAAGAAGGGTGTATAGATTAGTTTGGAAATAAATCTCCTCTTCTGTTTTTTGTTGTTGTTGTTGTTGTTTTGTTTTTGTTTTCTCCTTGTTTTGGCTGGAGATGCCTTTCTTTCCCTTTCTCTCATTTAAAGAGAAAGACAGAATGGTGCCATGAAAGGTGTAGGTTTTAGGAGAACTTTAGTCTAACTTTTAGCAATACTACCAGGAACAATCCTATATTCAGGCCCAAGAGACAGCATGGTGTAGTGGTTAGAACACTTGGAATCAGGAAGACCTGGATTCAAATCCTAACTTTGACACTTATTGGCTGCATGATCCTGTTGAAACCACTTAACCTTTTTGTCTGTCATTTTTCTTATCTGTAAAATAAGGGGATTAGACTTCATGACAAGATATTTAATCTTTTCAACCTCTTTCCCTATTTGAAAAGTGGGACAATATCCTCACAACAGACTCTGAGTACATTAGTGGAAATGCACACGCATAGTAAAACTGTAAAATACCATATATGTTTAATACAGAGTTTAGATAAGACATGGGTCCTATCCTCATTGAGGACTTTGTATGAATTTATGTCAGTCTTCCCACATTTTTCTGAAACCAATTTGCTTATTATTTCATATAGCACAATAGTATTCCATCTCAATCATATACCGCAATTTGTTCATTCATTGCCAGTTGATGGACATTTCCTCAATTTCCAATTCTTTGCTACCACAAAAAAGAGCAGCTTTTCCTTTTTTAAAAAAACTCTTTGCGATACAAATCTAGTAGTGGTATTATTGGGTCAAAGGATAAACACAGTTTTATAGCTCTTTGGTCATGGTTTCAAGCTGTTCTTCAGAGTGGTGAAGTTCATAACTCTATCAGTATCCTCATTTTTCCATAAACCTTCCAGCATTTATTTTACTTTTGTATTATGTTAGCTAACCTGCTGTAGTACCTGAGTTAGTTTAATTTGCATTTGTCTTATCAGTAACGATTTAAAGCATTTTTTATGTGACTATTGATAGCTTTGATTTCATCTGCAAATTGCCTGCTTATATTTTTTGACCACTTATCAACTGGGGAATGACTCTTACTTTTGTAAATTGCTCAGTTTTCTATATATTTAAGTAATGAAACTTTTTTTATTTTTATTTAATTTTAATTTTAATTTTATTTTTAAATTTTATTTGTATAACATATGTGTGGGTAATTCCTCAACATTAACCCTTACATAGCTTTCTGCTACAAATTTTTTCCCCCCAACTCCCCACCCTTCCCCTAGATGGCAGGATATCCATTACATGTTAATTATGTTAAAATACTTGACAAATCGAATATATGTATACATATTTCCAAACTTATCATTGTTGTGCAAGAAAAATCTTATCTACACAAAAGACATACCAGATAAAGGAAATACAATGTAAGCAAACATCAATCAAGAATATGAGAATGCTATGTTGTGGTCCACATTTCATATCCCTCTCTCTGGGTGTATATGTCTTTCTTCAGTGAACAATTGGAAATGGTTTGAAACATTTCATTGTTGAAGGGAGCCATGTCCATCAGAATTGATCATCATATAGTATTGTTGTTGCTGTATATAATGATCTCCTGGTTCTGCTCATTTCACTCAGCATCATTTCATGCAAGTCTCTCTAGGCCTCTCTGAAATCGTCGTGCTGGTCAAGGACCTGAAACATTTTTCCAGAGGAGTGTGCTGTAAAATTTTTTTCCTAGTTTCCTGTTTTCATTTTAATTGTGGCTGCATTAGTTCTGTTCATACAAAAGCTTTTTTAACTTGATGTAATCAAAACAATCTATTTTGCTTTCTGGAAGATCTGTGTTTTTAATGACATTTTATTTTATTTTTTGCTGAGGCAAATGGGATTAAGTGACTTGCCCAGGGTCATACAGCTAGAATGTGTTAAATGTCTGAGGTTATATTTAAACTCAGGTCCTCCTGACTTCAGGGCTGGTGCTCTATCCACTGTACCACTGAGCTTCCCTTTAATGACATTTAAAAATAAGCATATATTAACTGCCCTATGTGGTAATCATTATGCTAAAATTATTATTTGATCCTCACCACAAATTTGGAAGGAATATGCTATGTCCTCTTTATAATCAAAGAAACTGAGACAGAGATGAAGTGACTTTTCCAGGATCAGATAGCTAGTATATATTTGATGCCTAATTGAATTGTGCTCTTCCTGATTCTAAGCTCATTGCTCTATTCACTGAGACACCTGAGTCAGGATTCAACTGCTAACTCAAAGACTTATTTGCTATGTGATACTGGACAAATTATTTCCAAATAAGAGCAAGGATTGTGTTACTTTTCTATTTGTAGGTGCAGCACTCAGAATAGTGCTTTGCATATAGCAAGCACTTAATAAATAATTCATTCATTTATTTGTTCATTATCTATATAATGGAGATAATACTAGCAATACCAATTTCATAGGGATTGTTGTGAGGATAGTGTTTAAAGCCCTGTAGAAATGTGGGTTGGTATTATTTACATCAATTGTATCATTTGATCTTACCACCCTTAAGTAACTCACATTTTAATGGTAATGTGAATTGATGTCAATAACTATGTATACATACTAGATACATTGTGTGTCCTTTGTTCTTCAAGATAACCATGATATCAGGAGGTGATACTATGACCTGAAATTCAGTTGGATTTGAGTGAGGGAGGGCTGTGCAAGGTAACCAACTTCATTTTCTCCTCTGGGACCCTCTGGATCCAATGGCCAGGTAGAAATCAGGATGGCTGAAGATAGTCCTGGATGCGATTTAATCTTTTTAAACCAAGGGTTTTAATAGATCTTAGTTTTACTGAAGCAACCACTCAAAGATATATACAGAAGAGATGAAAATGATCTAAATGAGAAAGATTTCCTACAGAAAGTGGGATTTGAGCTGTCTTGAAGGAATTCTGGGAAACTAAGAGGCCAAAATAAGGAGGAATGCATTTTTGGAAAACTGGTACATGAAAATGGGATGAGACTAATCTAGTTCAAAGAACTCAAGTAGGCTGGTGTAGTTGGATTATAGAGGTTGTAAAGGGAAATAAATTGTGAAGAGCCTGGAAAGGTGGGAAGGAGGCAAATCATGGAGAGCTTTAGATGCCAGATAGAAAACTTTATATTTGGTTCTGGAGATAATAAATAGTTGATGGAGCATATTGAGTATGGGATGGGGAGAGGGATGACATGGTCAGATCTACATTTTAGAAAAATCATCTCAGCAGTTGAGAAGTATGCTATGGAAATGGACAAAGATCTGAGGCAGAGAAACTGGTTAGAAGATTATTGCAATAATAGAGGCAAGAGGTGAAGAGGACCTAAATTAGGATTGTGGTTGTGTGAGTGGAGAGAAGGGGATGCACGTGAGAGCTGTGGTGAGGACAGAAATGAGATTCAACAATGTATTGACCACCTGAGGAGAGTGAGCATGAGAAGTGAAGGATGACACTAGGGCTGTGAACCTAGATGCTTGATGGAATGGCAACTTGGAGAATTTTGTGGGAAAAGAAAATGAGTTCTATTCTGGAAAAAAAAATGGGATACTGATGAGATGTCTAGTTTGAGCTATCCAAGAGGCTCAACGGAGATGCTAGGGCTGAATATAAAGATCTGGGAATCATCTGCATAGAGATGATAATTGAACCCATGGGAGACAATGAAATCACCAAGTAAGGTAGCTTTAAGCAAAAAGGGAAAGTGGGGGGCAGGCCAGAGCCTTGGAGAAACAGCTAAGATTAGCTGGCATGATGGGGATAAAGAGACTGAGAAGGAGCAGTTGGGGAAAATGGCAAAGAATGGAGAGAGAGAGAGAGCAGTGTCACAAAAACCCAGAGAGGAGAATCCAGAAGCAGACAAGATCTAGATGTTGCAGAGGATCTACAAAGGTCAATGAGGCTAGGGACTAGATTTGATAATTAACAGATCATTGGTAACTTTGGAGAAGGCAGTTTTAGTTGAATGAGATCAGAAGTCAGATTGCCGGGGGGTTTAGAAGAAAATGCAAGGAAAAGTGGAGGCACTCTTTTCAGACTGCTGCCTTTATAGGATGATGGCTAGCAGTGATGGTCAGAGCAAGTGAAGATTTTTAAATATGGGGGTGGGGGCACAGCTATATAGGGCAGTTCATAGACCTAGAGACAGGAGGATCTGATTTCAGATTTAGTCTCAGACTTCTTAGCTGTATGACTCTGGACAAGTCATTTAACTCTGTTTGTCTCAGTTTCCTCATCTATAAAATGAAGTGGAGAAGAAAATGGCAAACCATTCCAGTATCTTTGCCAAGAAAACTCCAAATGGGGTCACAAAGAGTCACAACTAAAATGATTGAATAATAACATCAGCAAACCAAAAAGATCAGGGAAAATAGTTGTTCCAGTTCACTGAGTTTATGGTCAGGCTAACTAGTATATTCTAATGGAGGCTCAGACTCCAACAAAACAAGTTGATTGTTTTTTAAATAGGTATTTTTCCTAAATTACCAAAAAAAATTAAATTTAGTGCTATTTGATCCTTGAGATTTCAGTTACAAGGATATGTTATTGTACTGACTGAGAACTATAGTTCAGGGGCTACACTGATTCCCCCCAGCCAATTAGCAAGTAAATATTGATTGTCTACTAACCATTCCATATTCTGTGAGTGACAAGTTGGGTATTTCACATGGGAAATATAATAGGTGGTCTTAGAAAAGAGAAATAAGTATGAACTTGGGCTCTTAGTTAGAGAAGGCTTCAAGTAGAAGGTGGGATAGAAGCTGGCTTTTGAAGGATGACAAGGATTTGAATAGAGAAGAAAGGAAAAAGGAAAACACAGAGGTGGAAATGACCATATGAATTTGGAGTAAAGGGAGAAAACTGTCTTGAGTGGAGTATACAGTATGACTTGGGGAAAAGCAGCAATACCGTTTTTACAAGAGTTTAAATCTTTACACATTTCTTTTCTAACAGCAGTCCTATGACATAGATAGGGTATTTTTTATTCTCATTTTACAGATGAAGAAACTGAGGCTCACAGAGGTTGGCTGCCTTGTGCATGGTCACCCTAATAGATTTTATCACAGATCCTGGGATCATAAACTTGGAGCTGGAAGCAACTGGTAATCCAGTTCAATTTTCTTATGTCACAGAGAAGCAAACCAAGGCTCAGATTGCTTAGGTGACTTGCCCAGGATCACATAGCTTTTAAACATCTGAAGCAGTTTTTGATCTCAGATTTTCTTGATTCCAAGTCCAATGCTTCTCTGTATTATGTAGCTATTTCTTAAAAAACAACAACAACAACAACAACAAAAAACCTTGAAGAAATTAGGTGGGCATCAAGTTCTACCATCTTACTTGACAGATGTGGAAACTGGCAGATAAAGATGGATTGACTTGCCTGGGGTCCCCACACCTAGTAAGTATCTGGTTTGAACTGAATCTTCCTGATTCTAAGCCCAACATCTTCCAGCTCCCTTGGGAGCTAAGATTCAAATCCAGGTCTCCTCATTTCTATGTATTTTTCCCTCCATTGAATTATTGAGAGCTTTGAGGAATTTGTGGGAAAGGTAGGAAAGAAAAATGTAGTTTTTGAGCAAGAGATGGTGATGTGAGGACACAGCAGGTTTAGGAAGATTGTTTTGGCAGCCGTATGCAGAAAGGATTGCTGAGGGAAAGGGAAGAGAGTCGGGGAGACCAGTTGACAGCCATTATTGTAATCTAGGTGTGAAGTGATGAAAATCTATCCTAGAGTGATGTGAAAAAACTGGAAACTCAAAAATATATTTGGGGGCTTGAGGTTGGATAGAGAGATTGGTCTAGAGTAAAACAAGGGTTCCTCATGAGTTAGTGTGATGGCAAGCTCTCAGGTGTTATCACAAGTCTAAAACAAATGTCTAGAAATTGAGGAGTGGGATGTTTATGACTTCTTATCTTCCTGCTGTCTCACTTTCCCTCTGCCCCGTTGCCTAGTAAGCTCAGAGAACTGGAGAGGTGTGGAGAAGACACCGTGGAAGGCTGTCGTTATCCCTCTGGCCCTTACCTTCAAATATTCACAATGTCTTGGCCCCTCAGATCCCCATCGGGCTCTCGGATTCCTCAATTGCCCATATCTTGGAGCTTTTTTCTGTTCTTGCTGTCTATCTAGACGTTGCCGATCTGGGGAAAGGGGGGCACAGAGCCTCTTTGACCTTCCTCTCTCCCTCCCCCTCACTCCTTTTCCACCATTGCCTCTGCTGTAAGTGGGATGTCAGCAACACTATGGCCCCAGACCAGGAGCTGCTGTTTCTTTTGCCTCTTCCTGTCGCCGCCACCAAGCTAAATATAACCTGACACTACACAGCCAGCTCTGAGCCGGAGACAGCATCTTTTGCTGGGGGCGGACAGGGACCGGGGTTGAGCCCCTGCTCTCCCATCTCAGCCTGGCTCTAAGATTGTCCCCAGGATTGTGTGTCCTACCTGCCAGGGACTGGCATGGGGCAAGGGGCTACAACTTCTACCTTCTACCAGCAGGGCTAATATCTCCTTCTATTTATATAGCAGCTGTTTTCTCAAGTATTTTCCTAGCCTTCATCTTATTAAATCTTCACAGTGAACCTGTGAGGTAGATAGGGATGGGATGATCTCTCTCCCTCCCCTGCCTCTTACAGATGCCTCCTGGAAAGAGGGGTAAATAACTTGTTCAAGGTCACATACAAGTCAGTGTCAGAGCTGGAACTTCAACTCAGGTCTCCAGACTACAAGTTCAGCTCTTTGCCCACCAGCCCATGTTGTTTCGTCTGGGGGAAAATTCAGTTCAGCAAACCATTGAAGACCTGAATTACAGCCTTACTTTCCTCTTCTTCCTTTATTTATTTCCCTTCTCAAGGTCATCTGCACTGTCTGCCCCTGCAAACCCTGGGAATCATTATTGACCCTGCCCTTCCCTGGCTCTGAAAAGTTATGGAATACATATATACAATGCAATGGAGCACTGCTTACTTAGGAGTTATCCCCAACTGGGCAAGACCCAACTGATGCGGCAGGGCCCAGAAGCGCTGAAAGGGAATCAGGGTTTGGGGAAATGAGCAGCTGCAGGGTGGATGGCTGTGTGTGTGTTGGCATTAAATAAAAACGACAGATTATGTGCTGATGAATTAACACATAGTATTTGGAAGCCTGCAGCTCAGCCACTTTCTGCAACTGGATTGTGTTTGCCAACTCTTCCTGATTTTGCCTGTGTTTCTCCACTTCTCTTTAATTAGCCCCTTCTTTTTCTTGCCCCCTTCATCCTCCTCTCCCCCTCCTCATCTCTCTCTCTCTCTCTCTCTCTCTCTCTCTCTCTCTCTCTCTCTCTCTCTCTCTCTCTCTCTCTCTCTCTTTCCTTACCTGCTTCTGTTCTTCTCCTATTCTTCCTTTCCCACTTTTGCTTAACCTATACCCTTAGAGCCAGAGTTAGGGATTTCTGAGCCTAAGGCAGGATTTGAAAATTTTATCTTCTGTGTATTGCTGTCCACCAGAGGCTCTAAGCCTCTGTGACACATGAGATTTAAGATCACAAAATAAATACCTGTGTGCTATGGAGACTCAGATTGTCTGGTATTAAAATATGTGCATTTACAAAATGGAATGTTAAAGCAGCATACTTGTTCTCCCCCTACTTCCACGAAAACTTAAAAAATAATCCATTTGAAGTTATGCCGGAGGCAATTGCCTACCTTGCTGCCCTCTGGTCCCATGTGACCTCTCCATCCCTTTCCTTACATCTCATTTTCATTGCTGCCTCCACCTTCCCTATCTCTTGGGTGGTTTGAGGGAACAACCTTGGACCCGGAGACAGGAGACAGTGAATTCGGAGCTAAACAGCCTCCACAGGATTTAGATCTGGAAAAGGCTCTTAGGGATCATCATCTCCAACCCCTTCTTTTGCTGATGAGGAGACTGAGGCCTGTAGATGTGAGGTGACTTACCTAGGAGCACGTGGATCTGGGATTTGAAGCTGTTTTTAATTCTACCCTTGGTCTTCAGCAAATCACTTCTCTAGGTCTCAATTTCCTCACTTGTGAAAGTGGACAGGAGTGGGAATAATGGGCCCAGTGTTCTGTGGTCATTGAGGTTAATGGTCTCAGGACCCAGAGGGTAATGCATTATCTGCTTCACTGGTGTGAGAAAAGCCCTTTGTAACCTGTTGAGTGCTATGTAAGTGAATTATTCTTGTGAGTTCCTATTAATCCTAACCTATGCTGCCATCCCTACTCCTTTCCTTTTTGCCTCCTTTTTCAAGTCTCTTTCTCCAGTCCTGGAGCCTGGTTTCTGGGAAAGGATGATGCCTTCAGCTCTAGGGGATATTAAGGGGAGGAGGAGATGTAAGGGCAGTTGGGTTGAGCAACCAAATTTATTGAGGTCCTGAATTTGTAACCAAGAAACCCTGGCCAGAGGGTTCCTAGCTGGTATGTTTGTGTCAAGGGGGATTGGTAGGGGAAGGAAGTCTGTGTTCTGGAACTGTGCCCCTCTGCACTTTCTGTTGAGACCATATGGGTTTTTTTCTTATGTTCAGACCCTTTGGGTTTTGGAAGAAAAATGTTCTGAATATGAGGGACTCTC
>JAJPUD010004396.1:25234-43290 GCA_023553655.1 Myrmecobius fasciatus | reverse complement strand
ACACACACACACACACACACACACACACACACACACACACACACACATATAGTAGGCTTTAGAGCTGTTGATATCAAGCTCTTAGATGCCAAGCCTTTTATTTTTTATGTGTTACCACCTACCTACCCTGTGGCAGAGAGGAGATGGGCAGTAATGCTTATTAAGGGCCCCTGCTCTGGGGAATTCCAGGAACCAGATGGTATTGGATCCTATAGGTAGCCAACCACCTCCTGAGTCTCCTGAGCCAGTTCTCTTCTGGTGAATGGGGTTGAAGATGGTTCTGTAGTATCGGGGTGGCACATGATTCCTGACCCCATATTTATCCCTGCTTTATCCTGATGTCTAATCTTGGTCCTTGACAGTGTCCATTCTCCACCCCTCTGTTCTCCCAAGAAGATCTAAATATTGTTGGACTGAGGCTGCCATGAAGTGGCTATCGATGGTACTACAGCTCTGAATTCTGGGGAGGTTCCAACCCAGGTGGCAGAGTGCCAGCCCAGGCCTTGCCAAGGCTTGATGCTCTTCTCCATTTACTGTGATCCCATACTCGGCTTTGTTTCCTCTAGTTCCCAGGGGAGCCAGGCTGACTGGAGCCATATGAGGCTAGGGGATGTGAGGAAGGAAAGGAATAAGATAGAAGACTCAGGAAAGATGGTATATAGGAGTTGGGGCTTGCATCCACATATTATATTTGCACATATATTTAATTCAAAATTTTATTGCTCTATTTTTATATCATCTTTGTTTTCTAACACATTTTATCCCTCTCACAAATACATCTCTTATAACAAAGAAAGTCTTGTGACATGGGGTCTAGCTTATGTCTCTCTCCTTTTTCTGGAGTTGCTTTACCTTTAGGGACTTCAGGATTTGAGGTTTTTTATTCATTTTTTTAAGGAGTGAGGTCTGTTCAAGGAAAGGAGGGATAGCTGTTTTAATTTGTCTTGGGGCAGGTCTGCTGCTTGATTAATTTCAGGTCCTGGGCAGTTCTGCTGATTGATTGATTGCTTTAGGGTGCTGTATGTATAATGGCAGCCAGGTCTGATGTTCTTCGGGGATTCAGTGGTTCACAATCTACTCCCCATAAAAGGCAGATCTTTCAAACCACCTGCTTACAATCAGGACAGATTGGTCCAAGAGGCCCACAGAAGTCGCCCAGGTGTGTGAAAAGCACAACACTCCGACTCCTGCTTCAGCAACCTGTCCCGCTCTCCCTGTGCTTCAGTCTGGGTTCGACAGACCACCCCCCTGCCCAATTAAAACAGACCTGTTTTTTTTGTTAAGGCAATTGGGGTTAAGTGACTTGCCCAGGGTCACACAGCTAGGGAATATTAAGTTTCTGAGACCAGTTTTGAACTCAGGTCCTCCTGACTTCAGGGCTGGTGCTCTATCCACTACACCACCTAGCTGCCCCAAAACAGACCCGTTTTGAAGTTCTTCCAGGGTATCTTCTTCTAGAAATGTGTTGTCCTCCAGATGTTGTGGATTCTTTGACTTTAAAACCAGTCTAAAGGCTTTATCTGCTGTTGGTTTGAGGGAAGGTTAGAGGAAATTACAGAGATTTGTGTCTGATCTCTACCATCTTGCTCCCCCCCCCCAAGAATTTTTTAAAAGAGGAAAAAAAAGCTCACCCAAGCTAACCAACACATCAGCAAGTCCAATATGATAGCAGTGTTCCATGCCCAAAGATGTCCACCTGTGCAGAGAAGAGAAAGAAGTATATTCTCATTTATCTTTTTTTGGGACAAAGCTTGGCCATTATAATTCTATGGCATTCAATTTTGTGCTGTTTTGTTCTTTTACATCATTGTTATCATTGTATATGTTATTTTCTGGCTCCTGCTTGCTTCACTTTGGGTCAGTTCACTGAACTTGTAGCACACTTTTCTGTATTTTTCATTCTCATAGTTTCTTACAGCACAGTAATATTCCATTACATTCAATGAACCATAATTTGTTTAGCTATTTCCTCAATTGATGAGCATCTTACTTTGCCCTTGCTACTACTACAAAAAGTGCTGATTAAATATTTTGATGTATATGAAAACTTTCTTTTTATTATTGCTCTTTGGGGGGTGTCTTTGCTTACCTGTGGCTTTTCTAAGTCAATGTACATAGATTTTTTTTTTTACCACTTTCTTAGCATAGTTCCAAATACCTCACAACCATATTTAAAAGCAGTACAAATCACTATTTTCATCATTAGTGAGTGTTTACTATTTATATCTGGAATACACTTCCTCTCATCTTCATTTCCTAGACTCCTTGACTTCTTTCAAAGCTCAGCTTGGTTGCCACCTCCTCCAGGAAGCCTCCCCTGATCCTCCTAATTGTTAGTGTTTGCTCCTTTTTCAATTTTCCATCTATTATATCTAGATATGAGGGAGAGGCAGCATTGTTGGATAGAGAGCCATTCTGGAAATCTAGGGCTTGTGTTCTGCCTCCAACACAGTAGGTGTATAACCATGGGATGAAAATTAGCCCTCAAACAAACCCTAGTTATAGGTAGGTTGCTGAGCTTCATCAGCAGAGGGAGTTCCCATGCCAGCAGTTTTCTATACTGATAGGAAATTGTAGGGTGACAGATTTAGGGTTAATTTGAGGGGAAAAAAACTAGAGCTGCCCCAAAGTACAATGGAATTATTAAGGTATTGTGTTCCTGTTACTGGAAGTCTTCAAACTTTTGGGGCCATTACTCCTAAATAGATATAGAGTGGATTATATTTCTTTAGGATCCTTTCCAATTTTTAGATTTTATACTTACCCAATTGCCCCTTGGACTCTAAGCCCATCACCCCAGCTGAACTCTAAGCACTGAATCTCTCATCTTCACCAAGCCTATCACTACCCCTGACCCCTGGATCTTTAGCTTACAATCCTCATTGAATTCTTGTCACTGAGTTCATAACCCTTATTGACCCCCAGACACTTTTCCTGACACCCTCAGCTCACCATCTCCAAAGATAGCTCAATCAAGGACTCCTTGACACTAATGAGCATCACCCATGCATTACACTAAACTTTGGTTTCATTTCCCCTACTGACCTCATGACCCAAAATCCATCAGCCGTGCTAACTAGGGGGCCTTCAGCTCCACCCCCAAGTGGCATGAAAACACTGGATCTATCTTCAATAATCCGCAAACCCCCATTTCCCTCAGCCTCTTGTCCTCTGAGTTCATAATCATATCCAATATTTATATAATGCTTTAAAGCTTGTAGCTATTATTTCATTGGATTTTCACAACTCTGTAAAGTAAATGGTATTTTTATTCCCATTTGACAGATGAGGAAACTGAGGCTGAATGAGATTAAATGACTTGCTCAGAGTTACACAACTAGTATATGTCTGAATCAAGTTTTTGCATTTCTGACTCCAGGTCCAACACTCTACTGTATGACCTGGTTAGTCATTATCCCTCACTGACCTCTTGACACTGAATCCATTACCTTTCCTGATCCCATATAATAAATATATCACTTTCACTGATTCCCAAGACTCAATCTTTTATCCTTATTGATCCCCAGACCCTCAAGTCTGTCACGGAGCCCCAGAGACTGAACCTATTAGTCACACTAACTCCCAATAAAACCATCACCTCTGTTGATCCCTGGATACTAAGTCCAGACCCTTAGGTTATTACTGCCACCCCCCCCCCCCCAATCCTTCCCCCAGTCTCTGGATCTTCCGCCCACATCCATCACTGAGTCTTTTACCTTGAGCCCACCATGCTCACTGATTCCAGATCCCTATTCAATCCTCAGCCCATTGCTTCTTGAGACATTGAGCCCATTATTCCCACTGACTTGCAGATACAGTCCACCCCCAAAGACACTCATTGAACTCATGGCTTACACTGATTTTTAGGTAACACATCTAGCTTTTCTGCCTCCCTCAATGCTTTCAGGGATTGGGCATAGTTGGAAGTTGCCTGCGATGCCCATATCTTGGCTGTCCCCATGTCCTGCCCTTTTTGTCTGGCAGGAATCCCTGCCACTACCCCCACTTTGGTCCCCAGGGGACCCTATGCACACCCCTCCCCTTCCCACCTGCCCTAGCTTCAACTCAGAGAACTTGTTTGCAGAGCGGCCTGTCTTGCCTGGCTCACAGACGGGAAGGAGCTGACTGTAGGCATTAGCCCAGCCCCAGGTAGGTCTTAACTGACCCATCATGAGGGGCTGGAGGGTGGGGGGGCATCTTGGAGAAACTGGGCAAGAAGAAGAGGAAACAAAGATAAGGAAAGTCCTCCTTTCCCTCCCTTCCCCCTTTAGAGCAGCCAATTCTTCTTCCTCCTAAGTTCTATCTCCCTCAGCCATCAGGCACTGCTCCAGCTTACATTTTTGGAATAACCGGGACTTTGGACACATTCAGGAAATATTTTCCTTCAAATGATTCAGTCAAACTAAGAGGGCTAGGGCCCTGGGGTGCAGGGGTGGGAAAGGAGCAAAGCTGCTTAGGGATGGTGGCCACTGCTATGAGGTGGGGAGACCTGAGAGTGCCAGGACTTTGGGCCAGGGGCATTGGGGGGATGTTTCTCACTTCTAGGTGCTGTGTTCTCATATTGGAGTGCCTGGGCTGTGTGGGGCTCACAGGGTCTGGACTCCTAGCTTGGGCTGGGGAGGTGTGATTTTTCAGATAACCTGTCAAATGTTTCTCTGTTCCAGGCTTGAGGACTCTTAGACCAGGTTGCTAGAACAATCACTATCTATAGATTTCAAGGGTCTCTAGAACCTGTGGGCTGGAGGTCCCCTGGGTCTCTGGCCATTCTGTTGGGCCACTGGCCAGGGCCAGTCCCCACTCCAGCTGCTGCTGGCCACAGCCATATTTGGGCATAAACTTCAGGCAGACTGTCGGAGTTCCAGGCAGTCTCCTGGCCCAACCCCCAGCGTCTCCCAACTCCACAGCTGTGCTTTGGGTCTGGTGGGGGGTAAGAAAACACGGGGTTTGGGACAGGAGAGACAAGCAGATTGAAGGAAGATGCATCCTGATCTATTACTGCTGGGGTGGCCCTGAAGGCCAGGGATAGAGGGTGAGTGGGAGGCTTTTGGGGAGGGATGGTCCCCTTAGCCAGCCACTTCCTTTGGCCCATCTCCCTTATCTGTAACATCTTTTCTCTGTCTTCCATTCCAACTTGGCTTCAATGGATCTCATTCCATAGGATTAACCCACAGCTGCCAGAAAACCCAATCTGATTAGTTTCCCTATCCCCTTTTATTTTCTCCTCCCACCTTCAGAGGAGTAAGGTGGAAGAAACACTGCCCATTCCTATCTGGTCCCTTTACACTGATCCCGAAGTGAATTCCCATCAGGCTCAGGGGTCCTATGGTACAGAGATAAGCAAGGCTTGCTGCTAAGCTCAGGGGCCCAATTAAACTAGGGCCTCTTGTAGTCTCTGAACAGTGACCTGCTTAGGATGCTCAGCCCTTCCCATGTGATCTCAAAGGATTCTCCCCTCGATCTTTGTGAGTTTGGAGCTAGGCATTAAGTGAGGGAGTAGAGTGCAAGAGGTGGGAGAAAAGAGCAAGAAGTTGGGAGAAAGGGCTGTTGACATAGTAGGACCATGATGTCTCTTGGTACTGACACCATCAGCAGAACTTCCTATCATCATTACTGGTATGACTCCCATTTTCATTACGATTGCTGTTATCTCCATCACCTTTGCGATCATCAACACTTGAGCTGTTGATTTCATTGGGATTTCTTGAGCAAGAAAATTCCCTCCATCCATGCAGATCAGCAGCTCAACTTAAGGGTCTTAGGGCATTACCTGATTTTCTGAGAGAGTTAGTGACTCATCTGATGTCTCGGGGTCAGAGATAGGATTATGAAGCCAGATCTCTATGCATTCTCCCACAATGTTTTTAACTAAGTTATCAATTAATATTGATCTCCAGTATGCTTGATGCTCTACTAGGTACTACAAGGGAGAACCAGTGGGAGACATCAGATGTGGGAATGTGATTGTTCCTGACAGGTCAATTCAACATAAAATCAGGATAATGAGATAAGCCATTTTGAGGGCATACAATATGGAGAAAACCCTAATTATAGTTGATAAATATAAGGGGGTGAGTAATTTTCTCCTTTACAAGCTTTCGTTTGCCTGTTGTAGAGCTTCAGTGACTGAACAGATCTTGAGTGAAATAAATATAGAGATGGAGTGAGAGATCAATCAATCAATAAACATATGTTAAATACCTATTCTGTACCAGGCATTGTGCTGTGTTGGGATACAAAAAAAAAAGGCAAAAGTCCTCAAGGACTGTCCTGTTCTCAAAGAATTCGTAATATAAAGAGACATATAAACAAAGATGCAGAAACGAAGACAAAGTAAGGGAGGAATGAAAAGAAAGATAATAGATGCAAGGAGACAGGCTGGACAGGAGAGAGATGGACAGCAAAACAGATGAACTGAGAAGGGCGGCGGGATTGGAGAGACAGAAAGAGTGGATCCTGGCTGGGGCCCTTTTAGCTTGGGGCATTTCTTTGTTCTTATTGGTGCTGACTCCTTAGCATTAGTGACCACTCATCCCTGCCCTTCCCAATGCTCTGGGTCTGCCCCTCAGGCAGCTGCTTTCTGTGCTTGGTGGACGTAGTTCCTGTGAAGAACGAGGATGGGGCTGTCATCATGTTCATCCTCAACTTTGAAGTGGTGATGGAGACGGAGTTGGCGGGGTCCCTGGCCCATGACACGAACCACCGTGGCCCTCCCACCAGTTGGCTGGCCCCAGGTAGGTGTCTATCTTCTCAACCTCCTTCTAGCTTTAGATCCTCAAGCACTGGGACAAATTGCCAGATAGTTTTGTCATTGGACCTGGTGAAGTCAGAGTGAGGAGATCCCTTTGCTGGCTTGTAGTGAGCTTTCTTTACTTGGCTTGGCTCCTTCGAGATTGCCCCAAAAGCAGCTTGGACCAGGAGTCAGGAGACTTGGGTTTTAGACCCAGCTCTGCCACTGACGGCTGTATGACTCTATGTGAATCATCTGGCTACTTTGGAGCTCTGCCTTCTCATCGAGGAAATGGGGACCATAAATGGGGGTAATACCCTGTCTGCCTCACAGAGGGTGTTGGGATGATCCAAGGAGCTGCCTAATGGGAAAGTGTTTGGGGAAGGGTTGTTTATTTCTAGAAGATTATAATGATACTCAAAGGATTTGTGATTTTATTGGCTTAGGGAACTGCTATCCGTGGGAAATCTTTCTATTAAAGCAGATCAAAACTGATGTGTGATTTTGGGGCAGCTAGAGCACAGGCCCTGGAGTCAGGAGGATCTGAGTTTAAATGTGGCCTCAAGACACTCAAGACTTCCTAAATGGGTGACCCTGGACAATCCCAATCACCTCAAAACAAAACAAACAACCCACCCCTAAAACTACTGCTCTGTGACTTAGTAGACGAATATTAGGAGATTATTGGAGTTCCCATTATTTGACAGTATTATTATTGATTTGATTAAATGACCTGTCCAGGGCTATACAACTAAACTAGTACAGGGATAGTTGCTGATTCCAAGTTCAATTGTCCACTCCGCTCTACTGACTTTCTGTGTATTATTGTGCTCTTTCCCATGTTTTCCTCTCCCCTTGCTCTACAGCCCGGATGGCCTCGGCTTCCCCTTTGGGTCAGTTAGATTATGTTTTAGGTGTCCTCTGACTGAAATTCTGTGCTTCCATGAGGCCGCAGCTGGGATGCGCTCTCCCTGGCTGGGCTTGCCTGTGAAGGAGGGCTTCTGGAGGAAGGGCAGGACTCCGGGGTTCATGCGGACGCTGCGAGTCTGACCATCTGCCTGTTTCCCCATCACAGGCCGGGGCCGGACCTTTCGACTGAAGCTTCCGGCACTTCTAGCCCTGACAGCTCGGGAACCGTCCCTCCGGCCTGGTGGCCCGAGGGCTCCAGGGGCAGTTGTGGTGGATGTGGACCTGACTCCGGCACCTCCCAGCAGCGAGTCTCTGGCCCTAGATGAGGTGACATCCTCCCTAGATAACCATGTGTCAGGTCCCCCTGGCCTGGCTGAGGAGCGCCGGGCTCTGGTGGGGCCTGGCTCCCCTAGCAGTGTACCTCTTACGCACTCCTCCCCTCGGACCCGGAACCTCAACCCTGATGCCTCGGGCTCCAGCTGCAGTCTGGCCCGGACCCGCTCTCGGGAGAGCTGTGCCAGCGTCCGACGAGCATCTTCTGCCGATGACATTGAGGCTATGAGGGCAGGCACGATGCCCCCACCCCCCCGCCACGCCAGCACTGGTGAGGGGGCTGGCCCGGGTACCGAAGGCTGGGGTGGGGAACCCATCCCTAGGCTGGGGAGCAGGCAGAGAGGAACGGCTCCTAGCAGGAGAGGGGCTAGGATAATGAAAAGGATGCTCTGGGGCTCGCTGCAGGAAGCCTGTGGCCACAGATAGGATTCCTACTTCCTTTTGTCCAAACCCTTTCTCCTTGTGTTGCTCCTCCTTTCCCTCGCTCCTTCCATTCCTGCTCTCCTGTTTCCTGGATCCCCACAGATTTCCCTTCCGTGTCAGTGAGATGGGAAATCCCATTAGCACTTATTTAATCCCACTAAGTGTCCATTCATCCCATTAAATGCCCATCCCGTTATATTCTCCAACTCAAAAGACCTTTTCCTGGCATCTGGATCTCTAGAACTTGAATCTGCTGGTCTCAGCAGCGGTAGCTTTCTCCAGGTACAGCTGCCGCCTCCTTTTCATTGAGTGGCCCATCTTTTGGGTCCTTAATTCTGAACCCTCGCTCTCTTTCCTTGGCCCGAACTTCATGCCTCTGTCTGACCTGCCTCCCCCCAGCAGACTCCCCTGTGTGCCCCTCTAGCTTGCCATCTCTAGAACTCAAAAACTTTTCTGTACTCATATGCTCCTGGCCCTTCATTTGCTGCCCAGTCCTCTGAGCTCTGGCTGTTGTCTTGTTTCTGTTGTTCCACTGATCTAGTCCCTCGACCCCTTAGATCTACTTACCCGCTCATGTTCTTGGCTAGTGGTCCCCCCACTTTTTTTTTTACTGTTATTTGCCTGTCCACTGGGACTCCCAGTCACCTGTTGCCTTCCTGTGTTTAGCTTCCTAACTGTCCTGCCATATTGCCGACCCCGTTGTCCCTCTAAAATCAGCACCTATCTATCCCTCCGTGTTTCCAACTCAGCCATTTCCCCGTGTTTCTGACCCATGCCCTTGCTGCCTGACCCCTTGACCGCTCTCTTCCTTCCCCTGCCCAACCCAGGGGCCATGCACCCCCTACGCAGCAGCCTCCTGAACTCCACCTCAGACTCGGACCTCGTCCGGTACCGCACCATCAGCAAGATTCCTCAGATCACCCTGAACTTCGTGGATCTGAAGGGTGATCCTTTCCTGGCCTCACCTGCTAGTGACCGCGAGATCATTGCCCCAAAGATCAAGGAAAGGACCCATAATGTCACTGAGAAAGTCACCCAGGTAAGGCCCCTGGGCTGCTCTTGTCCTGCCCAGGCCTCCCTCTTGCTGAAGGGGTCTGGGCTCGTCACTGAGCAGGACTCAGAACCTGGGGAAAAGCCTGGCTGAGAGGACAAAGATGGACATGAGGCTAAGGAGCCCAGACAGGCCTTCCCAGAGAAGTTGTGTCGAGGAGTGAGTGGGAGAGTGTCCCAGAGGAAAGGAGGCAGGGGGCTGGAATTTGTTGACTGAGACTGATACATGGGTCACTTTGGCAGGGTTGGTTTAGGGCAAAAAGGTCAGTCAGAGCTGGGAGAGGAAACGGCTTTAGGGGAATAATGAGAAAATCCAGTAGATTAGAGAGGATATGGGGGAGGGAAGGTTATATATTGAGGGCCTGGCAGAGGGGTGAAGGGAGACAGGAAGAGGGGATGACCTTGTGGAGCTGGTTGCCAAGAGTAGAGACAGAGATACAAGTAGGAGAGGAATCCGGGTGAGGAGAGATGTGGGGCCAGAGGAAGAGTCAGCATTCCACCTTGGGAAAGAGATCCTGGAGAGATCAGCTGGGGGAGGCCTGCTGTGATCACAGTGGGGAGGTGCTCGACTCTCCTGGGCCAAGAGGGGTGGCTCTTGTTTGGGGGATGCTCTGAGCTCATGGTACTATTTGGGTCATACTTGTGGGAATGGAGGGTAGAGGGTCACAAGTCTATGGAATGGATTGAGGAGAAATGAGAGGTATGGGTCCCCTAAAACAGCAGGAACGGCTTAAAGCAGGGTTCCTTCCAACCCTATGGGCAGTGCTAGGTTAAAGCAGGGTTCTTCCTACCTCATAGGCAGTGTTAGGTTAAAGCAGGGTTCCTTTCTACCCCGTGGGCAGTGCTAGATTAAGGCAGGGCCCTTTCTACCCCGTGAACAGTGCTAGGTTAAAGCAGGGTTCCTTCCAACCCTATGGGCAGTGCTAGGTTAAAGCAGGTCCCTTCTCTGCCCGTGGGCAGGGCCAGGACCGATTTCCTGTTTGGTTTCAGCTCGGAGGTCTCTGACTCCCCTCCATCGTCTGTCGCCTGTTTCTCTCCTGTCCCGTCCCTCTACGCCGTACCCCGTCCCTCCTGCCTGCTGTCCCTTCACATCTAGGCTGGGGGGTCCATTTCAGCAGAGTGGAGGTGGGGAGGGCCGAGATGAGCAGGAGCAGGTGTGGGGGGGGGCCGGCCCTCCCCGGGCTGTGTCCCTCCTTTGGCCGGGCCTGCGCCCCATTCCCCGGAGCTGGGAGTCCAGCTGAGGCTTGAGCAGCTCTCTCCCCTGCTTTGCCAGAGCCCGGCTCTGGGCCTTCCTCCTGACCAGGCCCCTGGGTCTCTGCCAGGGGCACCCCCCCCCGGCCCTTCTCTCAGCAGGGCCTTCCCCCTTCTCCTGTCTCACCTGGCTGCCCCCTCCTCCCCCTCCGGCCCCGGCCTTCTCTCCCACGCTCCCTTCTGCGTTTCGCCGGGCAGGATTATTTTGTGGGTGCCTGTGTGTCTGGGATGTGCGCTGGGATGTGTGGGTGTCCATTTGTGTGTGTCACTGTGGGTGTCTCTGTCTCTGGCTCGTGCTCAGGCCGGACTGGGGAGGAGGGGGTGTAGGGGAGACCATTAATCTGCGGTGACAGGCCGGGCAGGCGGCTGGGGGAGGGGAGAGGGCTGCGGGAGCATCTGCAGCAAGAGCGGCTCAGCCGGAGAGCTGGGGCCTGGGGGGGAGGGAGAGGGTGGCTGTCAGGGCACATGGGGGCGGGAGGGGGCGGGTGTGAGGGGGAGCCCAACATAGCAGGGGGGAGGGGGGAGAGACTGAGGGAGGGGAGGAGGAGCTGGAGCAGAGGCTCCATCTGCTGCTGTTGGGCGGGCAGCGGGCGGAGTGCAGAGCCCTGGCAGCTGAGCCGGCACTGGGGGGCTGGGGCTCGGCGGGCACCGGATGGCATGAGCGGGGCTGACCACTGTTGCCTGTGCCTGCTGCCAGGGTGAGCCAGCTGTGGGGGACGAAGCCCAGATCCCCCTTACCCCCTGGATCCATGCCAGGGACAGCTCTTGGAGCCAGCCTGCCAGCCCCTGGGCTGCCCTGGCCCTCGCTGCCCTGGCCCCACCTGACCCAGGGGATCCTGAGGTGCTGTAGGGGAACAAGCCCAGGCCTTTGGACTGGTGGGCTGGGGGGGTCTAGAGTTCACCATGTCCACAGCCAGGAAGTTGAGTGGGGCAGGGGCAGAGGCCGGGGCTCTACTGCCCAGGCCCAGGAATGCCCGGGTGCGGCGTGCTGTGCGCATCTCCAGCCTCGTGGCCCAGGAGGTAGGTGACCCACACCTCTCCCTTCCCCTCCACCGATGGGCGCTGAGGCAGATCCTAGGGACGCATGGGGCCAAGGTGGGATGAGGGAGAGGGGCCGTGCCGTCCCAGGGAAAAGAAGAATGGTGCTGGGGAAGCCGGATGAGGCGAGAGGAGTCGTCTGTCCCTGCTCCCTTTGCAGCCTTTGGGTTGTGGGGCGGTCCCCAAGTCTCTCAGTTCCACGAGTTCCCCCTCACACAGAGCCCCCCTGCCCCCACCCCACCATGACTTCCAGGATGGAGGGTCTGACCCGAGGGAGAAGGATGGCCCGTAGCTCTGGCACAGGCTCACTTTGCTCCACCTTGGGACCCAGCTGGCAATGAGTGAGGGTGGGCTGTCTGAGGGGCCCGGTGCTCCTCCCCCGGAAGCCACCATCTTCTTACTCCTACCCCCCAAGTCCTGTGTCCCAGCAGAGTCTCTGACTGGGCGTCTTGGCTCTGGGGTTTGGGGACTCCAGATACGGGAGCCACGTGGGCCCGAGAGATGGAAGGAGACGGCTATCAGGCTGTGGAGAGGATTCTAAATAGCCTTTGTTAGGCCCAGATACACTCCCCCAAGGAAAGAGAGGAGCAGCTCAGGCCTGGGAGGGCCTGCTCCCAGACAGGCCCTCGGCCTCCTGCCTCGGCCTAACCACAGCTTGCTGGGCGCTCAGTAGGATGCCCGTTATTGGGAGTAGGCTTTGAGAGCAGGAGGAGGACGAGGTGTCTGTGGGACCGTGTCTTAGAGGAGCTGCTGTTAGGGGTCTGGGAGGATGGGTCCTGTGTGTTGGGTGATGGAAGCTTCTTAATGGGACAGGGTCCCGACAGGTAAGTAATAGAGCCCCTGGGCCCAAGACGCCTTCGCCAGCCATGACTTCACTCCCCAGGGTAGCAGCCCCAGCCACTGGATCACTCCTGACGGGGCAGGTGACCTGTTGCTCAGACATCTGACCCTTTAGGGATGGCCAGGAAGCACCGCGGAGTAGCTGTGACATAGCTGTGACGTTCTTCCGTGCAGGTGGGCTTAGGGTGGAGAGACCCCAGACTGAACTGGACCCCAGAACCCCAGGCAGCCTTGCACGTGGCCTCTGACTGGAGATGCAAGGCTGGATTTTGCTTGTCTCTGAGTCAGACATGGGACCCTCCATAGCATTTGCAGCTGAAACCCCCAGGGGGGAGACCCTTGGTTCTTTGGCTGGGCCTTGGGTTCCCAAGCTTTTTGCTCTATGTATGGGTGGGAGGGGGGAGCTTCCCTTCTCCACCTTCCCACATTTCCCATCACACAGGACCCTGCCCAGAGGCTGAGATCGCCAAAGCAGTGGCAAGAACCTTGTTGTAGGGGCCAGGTGATGTGGAATTTGTCCTCTGGCCCACGGTTACCTGACACAAAGCCCGCCAGACAGTGAGGTTTCAGTTTCCTGATCTATAGAAACAGGCAGGTTGGGCTAGATCTTAAGCTCATGACCATTGGGATACCTCTGGCAGCCGGGTGAAGCTCGGGCTCCTCAGAATCAGGTTTTTAAATGCATAAAATAAATTTCCAGAGGATATTGTGGAAAGTACCCAAAAATACAAGGGGAGCCAATCACACTGAAATACAGTTATCAAGATGTCTTAAAAAAACAAGCTCACTGAGCCCCGGCAATCTCTCCATAATGATTTACAAGGTCTCTTCCAGCTCTTAACCTGGTTCTAGGATGCAAAGGGTGGTAGTAAAGTAGGAAGATGCATTTTTGTGTTAATTTATTGCCTTTCAGTCCATCCTCCTGTATTCTCTTTCCAACTCTTGGGTGAGGTGAGTGAGGCAGCTGACTCTCTGCTTGTCTGACAGATGCAGAAAGATCAGGAAAGTGAAATTAAATGTCATAGGTCACACATGCCTGGGTGATTGATTCAGGTTTTGGGTCCAGCGCGCTTTCCACCCCAGCTGGTTGTCCATTGTGTGTCTTGTGTGAGCATATGTTTATATTATGGCGGCAGGGATGAGAGTAATGGATGAGCTGGTGGGAATGACAGTGGCCGTAAGGTTGTAATTAAGGGCCATTGTGAACGGGTCAGAATGGAGAGGTCAGGGCTCTTTGTGAGTGCCGTGTCTTGCAGTGTGTGTGGTGGGAGGCCCAGCGCAGTCAATCACAGGAATCTGTCTCGGTGTCCACGCTAATCTCCTGCTTTTCTCATTGCTTGCCAAAGGGGCCCTGACTAATTCTCCCTTAGTCTATGAATTAGGCGTCTCAACCTATTTGTGAGTGTCATGGGCCCTTTTGGTATTCTGGAAAAGCCCATGGACCCTTTCTAAATGCTTAAAAATAGTTATTATGAAGAAATCCAAAGGTTAGTGAAAATAAAGGTGTAATTTTTTCCCATTCAAGTTCAGGATCCCCCTGAAATCTCTCAGTATACTCCTTGGAGGTGTGTGGATCTCAGGTTAAGAAACTGGCTTTTGCCATCTGATTCCCTCAAACCCCATTTCCCTGAGAACTTTCCTCTTTTATATATTCTGCCCCTTTCCCCAATTTTGTGGTCTATGCTGTCTATGGAAAGACTCGGGGTGATTGGGAGCATGAAGTTGGGAGTAAAGTGCTTGGGTCTTTGAGTCCTTGTCTATATTCCCAGAAAGTTATCTGGTGACTTCTCTTTCCTGTCCTCTCAATTCTCTGTCCCCTTCCTGGTGGCCCTGCTCTCCCAACCCCCATCTGAGGGAGCCTGGTCTTGGACTAATATATACTCCTACAGCTGCTGGGAACATGGAAAAATGAAGTTCTTTAATTAACTGGAGGAAACTGGGTCTCAGGATGCTGGGAAGGACTGAAGCCTGTCTCCCCACCTTTCCTCTTTAGGCAGTAGACTCAAGCTGGTGTCTTAGCCTTCAGATAAGTAACTCTGCCTCAGATACATAGACCCATCTTCCTTCTTCATTAGGCTGCTTATCCCTCATTTTGGGAGGCTTCAGGGGGCCATGGGGTGGGGCAGGGTAGCCTTCTGAGTCACAGAGCTGCTTTAGCTGTGAGATCTGGCTGGGTCATGCCTTTTCCCCTCCCTAATTCCTTCACCCCCCCCTGTTGCCACCTGTGAGGAGTGATCGGGGAAACTGAGGAACAAGGGGATGGGAACCATGATTGATAGATTAAAAACTCTGTGACTAGAGAGTAAATGGGGCACTTGATGTCAGAATCTTGGAGTGATTAAATCTTATGGGAATCCGGTGCTAGAGGCATTGGGGTATGTTGGAGAATTAGGAGAGATGTGGGTAAGTGCATGGAACCCCCACTTTCAGAGTTTTGTTCTTCCCCAGCTCCAAGGGAGGTCGACTTTTGTATGTGGCTGGGCGGTGTGTGGATGTCACTGCTGCACTAGGTGGAGATTTGGCTGTTCTTTCTTAGTCCTAGACTTCATTCCCTAGCTCTTGCCCTGTTCCTTACTTTGCACATTTGCCCTCTATTATGGGAACTGTTCTCTGAATCTCCTCTGAAGGTGCACGAATGTATATGTTTGGGTGTACACATTTTGTGTGTGTGTGTGTGTGTGTGTGTGTGTGTGTGTGTGTGTGTGATTACTCTGGATGGAAGAAGTACAGATGACTGTTTCTTCAGATGAGCACCTCTGCCAGGGCACAGGAACTATGCCCACAGCTTGTACCTGAGTAGATGTAGGGACCGTGGCTACTGGCTATAACTGTACCTTCACTTTCTCTGGATGGGGGCCAGTCTATGTTTATGGCTTCACTTTCTTGGATTAGCAGGAGGGGCAGGTTAACTGGGGGGGGAAGCTGGGGCACTTAGATTCCTAGGTGGAAGGTCCAGGGATCTGCAGGTACCAACAATGTCTGACATGGGCCCCAAATTTTGGACCCTACGAGGCGGAACCTGATAGGATCCAATATACCAAATACATATTTTACTTGCCACCCAATACAATGGAACTTGAGTGTTTTGGAAAGCATAATCTCCGGGGTTATCTTGTAGCCAGAGACAGCTTATATAGTGGAAAGGGTATTGGATTTGGAGACAGAGGTCCTGGGTGCAAATTCTGCTTTGGGCTCTGACCACCTTTTGTGCCTACTTCCCCTTGCTGAACCTCAGTTTCCTCATCTGTAAATTGATATATTTGTATTTGATGGTCTCTTCCAAATTGAACCTATGACTTGTAGCTTGAGTCATTCCTGGGAGGAGCAGTCCCTGGGATGCACTTCACTGAGTGGACATTTGGAGAACTAGTTAGGTTTTCTTAACCTTCTTGCCCAGCTGGTGCCTTCTTCTTTCTACTGAATCCCCTCACCTGATACCCATTCTTGGGGGTCCTGGTCCTTGGAACTCCTCTGGGACCGTGCTCCTTCATACCCACACTCCTTTCTTTTCTGACCCTCTCCCAGGTCCTGTCCCTGGGTGCAGACGTGCTGCCTGAGTACAAGCTGCAGGCTCCAAGGATTCACCGCTGGACCATTTTGCACTACAGTCCTTTCAAGGCTGTGTGGGACTGGCTCATCCTCCTGCTGGTCATCTACACTGCCGTCTTCACACCGTACTCGGCAGCCTTCCTGCTGAGTGAGGAGAACCCACAGGAATCTGACTGTGGTTATGCCTGTCAGCCCTTGGCGGTGGTGGACCTCATCGTGGACATCATGTTCATTGTGGACATCCTCATCAACTTCCGAACCACCTATGTCAACGCCAATGAGGAGGTGGTCAGCCATCCTGGCCGAATTGCTGTCCACTACTTCAAGGGCTGGTTCCTCATCGACATGGTGGCAGCCATCCCTTTTGATCTACTCATCTTTGGCTCCGGCTCTGAGGAGGTGGGGACAGGGAGAATGGGAGGGAGGGAGGGAGAGGAATGGAAGGAGAGAGGGAGAAAAGGGTGAGAGAAGTAGGATGGAAGGAGAGAGACGTGGCACCGCTAGGATAGAGGGAGAAAAGGAAGAAATGGGGGTGGAGGGGAAGGAGAGAAGAGCCAAGAGAACTCATGAGAGAAAGATGAATATGAGGATATTAAAATAGAAGGATGGAGAGAAGGATAGGAAGAGGGAGAGAAGGACGAGAAAAGCAGGATAGGAGAGGCGTGTATGGAAAGAAATAATGAAGAGAAAGAGAGGGAGAAGGGATGAGAGAAAAAGAGAGGGGTAAAGAGAGAGAGATAAGGAGGATTAAGAGGGAAATGGAGAAAACCATGAAGAGAGAAAAAAGGAAAAAGGAATGAAAAGAGAAAGGGAAATTTGAAGGGAGGAATGGAAAGGGAGGATGAGATGGAAAGAAGGAGAGAATAGAGAATTGAAGGAGTAGAGGGAGAAGGAGATGAAGGAAAAAGGAAAGAAAGGATGGAGGAAATAGGAAGAAGAAGGATGGAGGAGTAGGAAAGATGGGTCATAGATGAAGGAAAAAAAGGTGGAGATAGAGAGAGATAAAGAGATAGAGGGAAGAGGGATGGGAAAAAGGAGAATCAGAAGGCTCTGGGGTTTGTATTCTGGATGCCTGTTAACCCTTCTAGCATGGTATTCCCTTAGGACCTTAGTGCCCTCATTAGTCCCTAGCATCCCAGCCCCTTTAGCCTACCCCAGTTCTGCCCCATTCCAAGGTGTCTCATTCCCCCCTCCTCCCCTTGGACCTCATCCTTATCTTACTTCCCCTTTCTACTGGGCCTTTGGAGCTAACCCTACCCTTCCCCCTGGCCCCGTGCCTCTTAGCTGATCGGGCTGCTGAAGACAGCACGGCTGCTGCGGCTGGTAAGGGTGGCAAGGAAGCTGGACCGCTATTCAGAGTATGGGGCTGCCGTGCTCTTCCTGCTTATGTGCACCTTCGCCCTCATCGCACACTGGCTGGCCTGCATCTGGTACGCCATCGGCAACATGGAGCAGCCATTCATGGACTCCCGCATCGGCTGGCTTCACAACCTGGGGGACCAGATTGGCAAGCCCTATAATGGCAGCGGCTCGGGGGGCCCTTCCATCAAGGACAAGTATGTTACTGCCCTCTACTTCACCTTCAGCAGTCTCACCAGTGTGGGGTTTGGCAATGTCTCCCCCAACACCAATTCTGAGAAGATCTTCTCCATATGCGTCATGCTCATTGGCTGTGAGTGACAGCCTGGGGATGGGGAAAGGGGATAATGGGAGGAGGAGGTTGGGGAGCCCAGAAGTGAGCACTGGGTTTGGGGCTTGGGAGGAGGAGAAGAAATTGGTGGGAATTGTTCAGAGATGAAGGATGGAGACTAGAGGCTTTTTCTGTGGATGGGCTTCAGGGAAGAGAATGGTTTAAAAAAAAAAGAGAGGAAATTGTAGGGAGGAAGAGGGATAGTTGGTCTTTGAACCAGTTGAGTTTACACAGGGCTTAGAAATG
>JAJPUD010004396.1:14599-25224 GCA_023553655.1 Myrmecobius fasciatus | reverse complement strand
AGAGAGACAGAGACAGAGAGAGACAGAGAGAGATAGAGACAGACAGACACAGAGACAGACAGACAGAGACAGAGAGGAGAGAAGCGGGGAGGGAGAGGGAGAGACAGAGACAGAGAGAAAAGAGAGAGAAGGAGGAAGGGAGGGAGGAAGAGGGAGACAGAAGAGAGAAAGAGAGAGAGTCAGAGAGAGAAAGAGTGATAGAGAAAGAGAGAGGGAGAGAGAGAGAGAAAGACACACACACACACACACAGAGCCACAGACAGACACAGAACATTATATATGCAGGGTTCTCACTGACAGAGGGAATTTCCTTGCTGACTGATGCTCTTGCCCCTGTGTCCCCCAGCTCTGATGTATGCCAGCATCTTTGGCAATGTATCAGCCATCATACAACGCCTGTACTCGGGCACTGCCCGTTACCACACCCAGATGCTTCGAGTCCGTGAGTTCATCCGCTTTCACCAGATCCCCAACCCCCTGCGACAGCGCCTGGAGGAGTACTTCCAACACGCATGGTCCTATACCAATGGCATTGATATGAATGCGGTGAGCAGGACTCATGGGAATGGGCTCTGGAGATGTCAGAAGAGAGAAGGATATGGGTCACAATCAAACAACTGACTTGTAGAGACCAGAAGCAGAGAGGCAGGGGGGCTGTTGAGAGAGATCTTAGACCAGAATTTGAAGAAACACAAGGGGTGGAAGTCTAGGGAGACCAGGTTTTGGAGGCTCATGAATATGGCTAGTGAGGGAAAGTGATGGAAAACAGGGAAAGATAGAAACTTGCTGAGCTTTTATTAAGTGCTTTCTGTATGCCGGGCATTGTGGTCAGCGGTTGTGATGCAAAGATGAAAATAACATGTTCCTTCCCTTCAAACAGCTTAAATTCCCCTGGGATTCTATTTGGTTCCCTGAGAAGCAAAGATATAGGCAGAAAGTCTTAGTGCTGTAGCTAGCAGTAGTAGAAGCTCTCACCTCTTTGTCTTGTCATCCAGAAGGGCTTTGAAGCCTTTTCCATCCCTAAGCCTTGAACAAAGCCCATAGGTGGTAGTGGTGGTGGTCCCTGTCAACTCTGAAGAGCATGGCTAAGCCGGAGGTCCTTATATTCTCTTCTCAGCTCTTCATGCGCACTTATAGGGCAGAAGTGTGATCCTTCCCCTTTGCCCATAGCCTCCAGTTGCTCGTCCTAAGGTGATCCTGATTTTCCCCTCTTACCTCTTTGTTCTCTACCCTAATCTTTGATCTCTGACCTTGGTGTGTTCCTTTCCCAGCTCTATGGCCCCAGAGATCTTGGTCTTTTTCTTTTTGTCTCAATCATGGGCTGTCCCTTAGAAGTCCATGGAATTTTCAGCCTTGTACTTCCTCTGTTTTTGGCTTGGTTAACTTGGTGGGGATTCCAGGTTCTTTGTCTCTGTCTCTGTCTCTCCCTCTCCCTCCCCGCTTCTCTCCTCTCTGTCTCTGTTTGTCTCTCTGAGTCTGTCTGTCTGTCTCTATCTTTCTCTGTCTGTCTCTATCTCTCTCTCTCTTCCTGGCTGCATCCCGCCATGCTTAGACCTTCCCTTTTCCAAAGGAGTCTTTTCCTCACGGGTGGGAAGTCTAGGAGATCCTAGGAGCTAGTAGTCAGAGTATTGGAAGGGGAGGTCAGTGGCAGGACATGTCACCTTAGATCTTTCTTAAGTTATTTTAGCCAGTGTCCTGAGAGGGCATCTACACTTCTGACACTTTTCCAGGCTGAACCCCTGGCTGGGGAGAGAGCAGCTATGATGTCTCTGGGATGTTGGCCTTTTTGCCTAGCATGCCATGGGAATGTGCTCGGCTTCTGTTGTGGAGATTGGCTAACCCAAGGAAGGTGGGGCAGGGTTAGGAGAGTGACAAGAAAGGAAAGGAACATGTAGACCATCACATTACACCATAAACTACAATCAGCTCAGCATAGATATGTGGCCTAAATATAAAAGGTCACACCATTAAAAAATTAGAAGGGAACAAGATGAAGTCCTTTCATACTTAGGACTGGGGGGAATATTCTTAACTGAACAAGGGTTAGAGGGGGTCACCAAAGATAAAATAGATAATTTCTGTTACATGAATTGAGAAGTTAGGATAAGAAGAGAAGGTGTTGATTGGGGGAAAAATCTTTGCATCAAGAGTCATATATAAATATAAAACATATATATAAAGTATAAGTATATGACTTACAAAGAATTAGCACAGATAAGATTGAGAGAAAAGTAGCTATAAATATGGAAGTGGAACTTGAATGGGACATCATAGCTGTCCCAAAATATTTAAAAAGAAGGCACTTGGAAGATGTGTTTTGCTTGGCTTCAGAGCAATTAATTAAGAATAGTGAGCAAAAGTTGCAGAGGCAGGTATTGACTCAGTGTAAAGGAAAAATATCTAACAATAAGAATAATCCAAAAGCCTCTGAGATTCCTTCCAGGGTGGCTCTACGATTCAGTAAAAGCATTAGGCTGCTGCAGGAGGGAATAGGTTCCCTATTCCTGGAAGCCTTCACGTAGTGACTTGAGAACCACTTTTCAGTGATGTGCAGGGGAAATTCCTATTCAGGTAGAGGCTGAAGTAGATATCCTGATTCCAACCTGGATGGCCTGTGATTTTGTGAAAGGAGTGTGGGATTAGAAGGATGGGAGGTGGGGAGCCTGAAGAAGAAGGTGGGGAGGCTGAGTGAGAACTGTAGGGGGAAGAGGGCCAATCTGGAGGGTAGGGAAAGAGCATCTAGAGGGCAATGCCTTGGCTGACATACCTGTGTGGTGCTGTTTCCCTCCTGGCCTCAGGTGCTGAAGGGATTCCCTGAGTGTCTCCAGGCTGACATCTGCCTGCACCTGAATCGTTCCTTGCTACAACACTGCAAACCTTTCCGAGGGGCCACCAAGGGCTGCCTGAGGGCACTGGCCATGAAATTCAAGACCACTCATGCACCTCCTGGGGATACACTCGTACACGCTGGGGACCTGCTAACGGCTCTCTACTTCATTTCTCGAGGCTCCATCGAGATCCTTCGTGGTGACGTTGTTGTGGCTATCCTGGGTATGGACCTGAGGGTGGGGCTCCATGGGAGAAGGTATGGGGAGGGAGGGACGGGATCTCATCATCAGTTCCAGGGTGGGGGCAAGGAATGGATCTGGGGAGCAAGGAAGGAGATTTGGAGCTGGAATGGGAGCGGGGATTCTTGTTGCATCATGAAGAATGATTCCCATCAGTGATTTCATGCCAGAGCCAGGCTAAGCTTGAGGGGACTCTGTCCCTGCCAGAGCATCCTGGGATTGGTGTCTCTGTGTGGACTAACTCTGGTTCTCCTTTCTCCCTTTAATTCTATGTGAGAATGGTCAGTATGTGACCTACTGGGTGGTGAGTGGAGGTTAGAAACACCTGAGGATGCAAATTGTCTGGGGCTTTGCACTGCCTTGGGAACTGGGCTGCAGCCCCAAGAATCAAAACTGATACCAAGGAAAAGTTCAGAGAGATGCAAGAAGAAATAGACAGCAAAACTATAATAGTGGGGGATCTCAACCTCCTTCTCTCAGAACTAGATAAATCAAACCACAAAACTGATACCAAGCACTGAAAAAGATGTGAAACTTATGCAGGGACCCATCTTTCCTCCAACCATCAAGACCTGAATTTGAGTCTCATCTTCAGGTTCTAGCTCTGACATCTTACAAGCTGTGTGATGTTGGGCAATTGTAATCACAACTTACTTTTCCCCAGGATCATAGATTTATAGATGGAAGGTACTTCAGAGGTAATCGTCCAACCCCTCTCCTAATACAGATGAAGAAACAGACCAAGAATAGTTCTCTCTGAGTGATTTTCTCAGTTAGTTGAACTTGGATTTTCTTGACTTCCAAGTTTAGCATTCTATCCACTATACCATGCAAATTCCTATACTTTAAGGTTTACAAAACACTTTTTTCTTGTAAACAATATATTGTAGGATTCTAGTTTTTAATCCATTCTGCTATGTGACCCATTTTGACCTTATCTTGGTATGTGGTGTAAGATGTTGGTCTATGCCTTGTTTCCGCCATACTGTTTTCCAATTTCCCCAGCATTGAGTTCTTATTCCAGAAGTTGGAGTCTTTAGGTTTATTAAACACTAGATTATGATTGTAATTTACTACAAAACTTTTTTTCATAATCCCATGAGGTAAAAAGTCAGTTACATCATCTCTATTTTATGCATGAGGAAACTGATTCTCAAGTGATTTGTTTGAAGGTGACTTGAATTGAAATCATCCGATTCTAGGACTAGTGCTTTTTTATCTATGCTGTGCTTACCAGTTGGGGCTCTATGTAAAATGAGGAGAATGAGACAGAATAATTTTAAGGTCTCTTCTAGCTCTGACTGTTTCAATTAACTTGATTTCACACAATATAATTTGCTCTTGGCAACTCTACTCTCATGGCTGGTCCTGACAAAAGCAGAAAAGTGTGGAAAAAGGTCCACAAAAGTGGACAAAGGTAGATTGTTAAGATGTGGGAAGCATTAATCTGGTTGGCTCAGTCAAGGTGATGGCCTCTTTCTGGTTAGTTCAGTTGGAATGTAGAGGACATGACTCTTTATATGTGGAGAACTGTTTGAGTGATCAGTCATCCTTGCTTCTTGGACTTGGCATCTGGGGCCTGTGTGTGATTTATAAATAGCTCATTCAGCATTCAGATGACTGGAGGGACAATTCTAGGCAATAATAGGGACAATTATACATACACTACACATGTGTTATATGTGTATGTATATAATTTAATATAACAAGGCAGCCAGGCCTGGCGTCAAGAAAACTCATCTCCCTGAGTTCAGATCTGGCCTCCGGCAGTTGTGTGATCCTGAGCAAAATAATTATATAAAAAGATGAAAATGAGATAATTATTAGAACACATAATAAATAGGTCAGAAGCGTACAAACTTCTAGAATAAGCAGACAATTTTTTGAGCAATAATAAAGTCTGATGAGAGGTACACTGTCACACTGAATTTATCAAATGTAATGAAAAGTGATTTACCTTCAGATGGAGCTCATGAAATGACTAAGATCCCCCTCCTAGGTAACATTTACATAAACTAAGCCAACAATATATTGGCAAAAAAAAGTACCAAATAAATGATTGAGTTATATGGATTTGTTTGTAGAAATAGAGAACTTTGTTGTGGAAATTCAGGACCAAGTTTTTGCTACCAGCAACTATAAAAGGGCTATCATTAGGAAGTGTAGGCAGTTGGATGGTGCAGTTATTAGAGAACTTTTGAGTCTGAAGCCAGAAAGATTTAAGTCCAGCCTCAGATAACCTACTAGCTGTAAAGTTGTCATTTAGTCATTTTAGTCACGTCCAACTCTTTGTGATCCCATTTGAGGTTTTCTTGGCAAAGATACTGTAGCGGTTCACCATTTCCTTCTCTAGCTCATTTTACAGATTAGGAAACTGAGGCAAACACAATTAAGTGACTTGTCCAGGGTCACATAGCTAATAAGATTCTGAGGCCAGATTTGAACCCAGAAGATGACTATAGGCCTTGACTCCTATCCTCTGCACTTTCCAGCTCCTTCCCTCTCTCCTTCCTTCTCCTTCCCCCCAACTATGTCACCCTGGGCAAATGACTTAATCTTACTTAGTTTCTTCACCTGTAAAATAGATATAATAATAGATTCTATCCTCCCAGGATTGTTGTAAGAGTCAAATGAGATCACATGTAAAACATTTCACAAACCTTAAAATTTATAGCTATTACTATTATTATTATTATTAACAGTAGACTTAATGATTAGTGTAAATTACACAAGGAAATGCTAGTGATTTGTAGTACCTAAAAGTTTAATACTTACCGAATCTCTACCAAGATATAACCTCTAGTCTAGAATTCTACATTAGAACTGACTCTTGTGAACAAACAGCAATGAAGACCTCAAAATATTTTAGAGAACTCAGCCAATAAACTACCATTATTATAGACTGAATCGTTGCCCACAAATACCAGGATGCAACAGTGGTTCATAAAAACTCAAGAACAACATTTTAATAGATGTTGTCATCCAAAATATTCACAATCTTCATATTACATGCAATGAAAAGCTTTTAAAATATGGAAACCTGGCCAAGGAGATCAAACTAATGTAACAGCAGGATGAAATATAAATTACCCCTGTTAGCCCCCTTGCAATTGGAATCTTATTAAGGATGTTTTCAGTGAGCTCACAGAAGATGAGCTCACCTCCTAATATTCTTATTTAACTACAGAAAGCAATTGTTTTAGCCACCCATGCAATCGAACATTGAATATAAAGAAAATATAATAGAATAGTGACTTTTTTATAACTGTTTTTATCTGAATTCCACTTAAAAGATAAAAAAATGATGATGATGATGATGATTAAACAGGCATTTTGGCTTATATTAATCTAATTTAATTCTCATAACAACCCTATGAGCTAGGTGTAGTAGGGGTTATAAAGCACCCATGTGGCACAGTATTTCCACTAGAGTTCATAACTTGGAGTCAGGAAGATCTCAGCTCTAATTCTGCCTCAGATACTTAAAGCTGTGTGACCCTGGACAAGTCACTTAATCTCTGTGCCTTGTTTCCTCATCTGTAAAGTGGGGATAATAAGAACACCTATATCACAGTGTGATTGTAAGGGACAAAGGAGATAATATCAAACACCTTGAAAACCTTTGATGATGATATACAAATGCTAATAGTTTTATAGCTAAGGAAATTGAGTCTTGGCTGGCTGACCCTGGGACCCTGACCTCCATTACATACATTATATTCTTTGTATGCTGAGGTAGGAGGTACTTTGTTTTCCTAGGGAATGGCCAACAGCATGAGCACAGGTACCTATATTATATATATATATATATTGGTAGGGTTGTTGAGGGCTAGACTTGCTGTTGGGGTGCCGTGAGCCGGATGGCTGGTGCTGGCCAGGATCCACTGGGGAAGGAGCGTGTTTGCTGACCTCTGGTGGTCAGGACTCATTGCAAGGAGAATATTTGCTCTCTTCTGGTGGTCTGTGTGGTGATCAGGATTCACTGCAAGGAGCATGTTTGCTGCTCCCTAGGGGGTCTGTGTGATGGCCAGGATCCCCTGTGGAAGGAGTATGTTTGCTGCTCCTTGATGTTCTATGCAATTCCTGGGGCAGGCCCGTTAATTCTGAGCTGACAATATTTTCCCTTCTTTTCCTAGGGAAGAATGACATTTTTGGCGAGCCTCTGAACCTGTATGCACGGCCCGGCAAGTCCAATGGGGATGTCCGAGCTCTCACTTACTGTGACCTGCACAAGATCCAGCGTGATGACCTTCTGGAGGTCCTGGACATGTACCCGGAGTTCTCTGATCACTTCTGGTCCAGCTTGGAGATCACCTTCAACCTGCGTGATGTGAGTGCCCTGCACCCAAAGCCACATCCTGAGCTGACTCCGACCTTGCTTCATGACTTCCTCCAAGCCTTGACCCAAGACAGGAGAATAATTAGGCCTCTGAATTTGTATAGTTCCTTAGTTTCCCCAGCAATTCCTTTTCTCGGAGGCAGCTAGGGCCCCATTTTACACTAGAAATCCCAAACTAACAGAGTTAATAAGGAGAGGAGCTGGAATTTAGACTGGGTTTTCTGGTTCCTAGTTGGCTGTCCAGCCCCTCCTCCACCCGAGTCCTAGTCCTTGGTCAACATTGAGCCAGACTCTAGATTTCTATGGGTCTTTGCTGCCTTAACGGTCAAATAGAATAATAATTGCTCTTGTGCTTATCTCTCAGAAGTTGTATCCCTTCACCTGTCTCTCAGGGATATTATTTAAGATCAAATGAAAAATGGATATGAAAGGCCTAGTGAATTATAAAGAGTTATACAGACATTAGTTCCTCTGAAGTGTTACTGTGACTAAGATTCTGGCCTTGATGCCCAGGTTTAGAGGGCACTTCTAATAATAATAATAATAATAACAAAAAGCTAGTATTTACATAGCATTTTAAGGTTGAAGTGTTCTCAGCTGATTCTCACAACTCTGTGAGGTAAGTGTAATTGTTAACCCCATTTTATAGAGAAGGAAACAGGCTGAAAGAGGTTAGCTAGCTTGCTTAGGGTAGACAGCTGGTGTCTGAGGCAGAATATGAATTTATAAGTCAGACACTTTTCCCCACTGCATCACTTACCTAGTTTCTACCTCAGAGACTCCAAGTACTTCCCCCACTGGGATCCCTTAGCCTTAGAAATCTCCTCCTCCCAGGGCCCTTTCAATGGCCCAGGGTCCACCTTCATTCTCGGCTGCGGGGCTTGATTTTTCGCTGGTCCTGGAGAGACTTGAGTGTGTACGATTTGAGCCCGGGCTCTGGCCCCTTCCTACCCCACCCTGTTCCCCCGTCTCCCTCCAGCAAGACCAGTTTGTGGGGATGAGGGCAGGAGGGGCAGGAGGGAAGGGCCTGACCCGGCTCTTCATTCCAGACCAATATGATCCCTGGTTCCCCGGGCAGCACTGAATTAGATGGAGGCTTCAACCGGCTGCGCAGACGCAAGCTGTCCTTCCGCCGCCGAACGGACAAGGGTGAGTGGTGGGTGCGGGGGGGGTGGGGGAGCGGGCAGGGGTTAGAATGGGGGAGGGGTCTGTGTTAGGGGTGAGTGCGCAGGGTCCTGGGCTTTGGGAGATCAGGGGACAGGGGCTGGCTTATGCACACATCACACGCATTCTGTCTTTCACTTTGTTCATGTTCTCCTTGCCTGGAACGGTCCCTCTGCCCACCCAAAGTCTGTGTGCTCTCAGGTCTATCTGCGGGCTATTCTGGCCCATACTGGTCACTCCTGATCTCTGGCTCCTACAGCTCTTATAGTCTGTACTACACAATTAACATTTAATGAGACGCTGTCTGATATTGTTCACTGTGGTTTTTATGTGTGTGAGTCCTGTCTTCCCAGCTAGACTGTAAGCTCCCTGAGGGCAGGGACCCTGTCTTGTATTCCTTCTGTATCCTCCCCAGGGCTGGATGCATAGTAAGCGCTTATTGACTGGACAGAACCAGGACAGAGCCGGGGAGGCTGGGCAGAGGTGGGTGAAGGAGCCAGGCCCCAGATGCAGGCAGAGGAGCAGGATGGAAGGGCGGGGTTAGGTTCTGGAGGGTCAAATCAAGTTAACTAGTCTTTATTGAGCGCCTGCTGTGTGCCCAGCCCTGTGGTAGGCTATGCTGTGGGGCATACAAGAGGAGAAGCCATGGGCCCTGCCCTCCAGGAGCTTACACTCTAGTTGGGGACACAAGACTCCCACACAGGGAACAACAGCGAATGGTTGCAAGACAATGTGTGGCTAGATTGTGTGACAAGCAGACTGTAAGTGCTGTAGGTAGGAGGGTGGGGGGCGTGGGGGAAGGGTGGGAGAGAGGTTGGGCGAGGGAGGGTGGAGGGGCCCAGGGAGCTTGGCCCTGCTCTTGCCGTAGTTCCCCCCCAGACTCCAAACCCTTGTTTTTAACTTCTCCCTCCATGCCCCCTGAGGCTTCTGCGTCAGGACATACAGACTGGGTCCTTCTCTATTATTCTCCATTTGTCACAGACGCAGAGCAGCCAGGAGAGGGCTCAGTGGTAGGCACGGGCCGAGAAGGTGCAGGAGCTGGGGGCCGGGCACAGTCAGGGGGGCCGTGGGATGAGAGTCCTTCCAGCGGCCCTTCCAGCCCGGAGAGCAGCGAGGAAGAGGAGACCCCAGGGCCTGGTTCCAGCCCTCTCCGTCTGGTGCCCTTCCCCAGCCCCCAGCCTCCCCGGGACCTGCTGGGGGGGGAACCCATGGCCGAGGAGGCTGAGAAGGGCAGCGACACCTGTAATCCCTTGTCAGGTATGGGGCGGGGGTGGGAAGGGGCTGGAGGGGGTCGCTCACTTGCTTCTTGTCCTCATCGGGCAGGCCCGGGCCTCTACCCTACTTGTTGCCCCTCGTCCTGTCCCTCTGGCTCCAGGTGCCTTCTCAGGGGTATCCAACATCTTTAGTTTCTGGGGGGACAGTCGGAGTCGCCAGTACCAGGAACTGCCAAGATGTCCGACCCCGACCCCTACTAGCGGGCTCCTCAACATCCCGCTGGCCAGCCCTGGGCGCCGGCCCCGAGGCGATGTGGACAGCAGGCTCGATGCCCTACAGAGACAGCTGAACAGGTGACCCCGCTTTGGGCCGGGGACAGCCCCCCCAGCCCCCCTGTCCTGCCCTCAGCCTCCACTGCCCCTCCCTCCCCAATGAGCAGGCCTTGGGGCTCTGTGGCCTGGTCTGAATGTGAGGGAGGATCAGGACCCTGGCAGGGGCTTCTGAAAGTGTGGGGGAGATTCACGTTTTTCCCTGAGACAGTTGGGGGTAAGTGACTTGCCCAGGGTCCCACAGCTAGGGACTGTTAAGTGACTGAGATCACATTTGTGCTCGGGTCCTCCTGACTTCAGGGCTGGGGCTCTAACCACTGAGCCACCTGGCTGTCCCACAGTCCCATTTAAAGACCTAGGAAACTCTTTTGTCCCGATAACCTCCGGGGAGGTCTCGACAGCCATTAGCCTTGCTTTTATTTCCTATGTTCTTCTGTGTGGCTGTATGTGTGTACCTTTGTGTATGTGTGTGTTTGTATGGGTAGGAGTTTGGCCCAATGGAAATGAGGG